>UESW01004118.1:709057-757272 GCA_900491605.1 Calamus simplicifolius | reverse complement strand
GCCGGAGAAGACGGCACGGCAGCGGCCATGGCCGTAGGGAAATCAATAATTTTTTTTTTTTTAAAGATTATGGGGCTACCTTGGTTGAGATAGATCGCCGGGTAGCCGGAGTCGGATGAGTTCGCCGGGTAGCCGGAGGACGGGGATGCGCTGGAGTATCGAGCGAGGATCACGCGTGGCGTTAGGTCAAGACGGGAACGAGGAAAGGAGAAAGGGTCCGGCTTAAATATAGGTAATTAGCGACGCCAAAATTGCGTCGCAATTTTCGTCGTAAATTTTTTTTTTTTCTTAGCGACGCATAGGGCGTCGCTAATCCATCATTAATACAGTGTTATATAATTTTCTAAAAACATAGCGACGCCAATAAATGCGTCGCTAACGAGTCGCTAAATTGGTTGCCATCATCTGGCGGGAAAAATATTTTTTTTTCTAATAATTACGTCGCTAAGGCGTCGCAATATTTTTTTAATAATTTAAATTGATTAAAATAAAAACTTATTACATATTACGAGCAAGCAGGCGTCGCAATTATTTTTTAATATTTTTAAATGAAAAATATTTAAATTTATTATAATAATTGCAACAAAAAATTGTGTTGCAATTTTTTTTTAAATATTTTTAATCAGCTATATGTATTCTAATAATATTGCGATGCTATATTTTGTCACAATATTTGTTTTAATTTTTTTTAAACTGTGTCGCTAAGGCGTCGCAATAATTTGTTAATATTTATAAATGATAATATTTATAATTAATTTAATAATTGCGCGATAAATGGCGTTCGCAATTTATTTATAAAATTTTTAATTACATAAATTTATTTAGAAAACATTGCGACGATCGGCGACGATCCGACGGTTGCGATCGATCCAAGCCCTGATCCCGATCGGCCACGATCGATCTCGGACCGTGGCGATCCATCCGAGATCGGCGACGATCCAACGGTTGCGATCGATCCAAGCCCTGATCCCGATCGGCCATGATAGATCTCGAACCGTGGTGATCGTCCGATCGGCGATGATCCGAGGGTTGTGATCGATCCAAGCCCTGATCCCGATCGGTCGTCGCCGATCTCGGACCATGGCGATCCGTCTGAGATCGGCGACGATCCAACGGTTGCGATCGATCCAAGCCCTGATCCCGATCGGCGATGACCGATCGCGGACCGCGGCAATCGTCCGATCGGCAAAGATCCGACGGTTGCGATCGATCCAAGCCCTGATCCTGATCGGCCACGACCGATCTCGGACGCAGCGATCCGTCCGATCGCGACGATCACAGGGTTGTGATCGATCCAAGCCCTGATCCCGATCGGCCATGACAGATCTTGAACCGCGGCGATCCGTCCGATCGGCGATGATCCGAGGGTTGCGATCGATCCAAGCCCTGATCCCGATCGGTCGTTGCCGATCTCGGACCGTGGCGATCCATTCAAGATCGGCGATGATCCAACGGTTGCGATCGATCCAAGCCCTGATCCCGATCGGCCACGACCGATCTCGGACCGCGGCGATCCGTTCGATCGGCGACGATCCGAGGGTTGCGATCGATCCAAGCCCTGATCCCGATCGGCCACGACAGATCTCGAACCGCGGCGATCCGTCCGATCGGCGACGATCCGAGGGTTGCGATCGATCCAAGCCCTGATCCCGATCGGTCGTCGCCGATCTCGGACCGTGGCGATCCGTCCGAGATCGGCGATGATCCAACGGTTGTGATCGATCCAAGCCCTGATCCCGATCGGCGACGATCGATCGTGGACCGCGACAATCGGTCCGATTGGCAAAGATCTGATGGTTGCGATCGATCCAAGCCCTGATCCCGATCGGCCACGACCGATCTCAGACCGTGGTGATCCGTCCGAGATTGGCGACGATCCAACGGTTGCGATCGATCCAAGCCCTAATCCCGATCGGCGATGACCGATCACGGACCGCGGCAATCGGTCCGATCGGCTAAGATCCGATGGTTGCGATCGATCCAAGCCCTGATCCCGATCGGCCACGATCGATCTTGACCTGGCGATCCGTCCGAGATCGGCGACGATCCAACGGTTGCGATCGATCCAAGCCCTGATCCCGATCGGTCGTCGCCGATCTCGGACCGTGGCGATCCGTCCGAGATCGGCGACGATCCAACGGTTGCGATCGATCCAAGCCCTGATCCCGATCGGCGATGACCGATCGCGGACCACGGCAATCGGTCCAATCGGCAAAGATCAGACGGTTGCGATCGATCGAAGCCCTGATCCCGATCGGCCACAACCTATCTCGGACAGTTGCAATTCATCCGAGATCGGCGACGATCCGATGGTTCCGATCGATCCAAGCCCTGATCCCGATTGGCCACGACCGATCTCGGACCATGGCGATCCGTCCGATCGGCGACGATCCGAGGGTTGCGATCGATCCAAGCCCTGATCCCGATCGACGACGACCGATCACGGACCGCGGCAATCGGTCCGATCGGCAAAGATCTGACGGTTGCGATCAATCCAAGCCCTGATCCCGATCGGCCACGACCTATCTCGGACAGTTGCAATCCATCCGAGACGATCCAACGGTTGCGATCGATCCAAGCCCTGATCCCGATCGGCCACGATCGATCTCGAAACGTGGCGATCGATCCGATCGGCGATGATCCAAGGGTTGCGATCGATCCAAGCCCTTATTCTGATCGGTCACGATCGATTTTGGATTGATCGCTATTTACATAATTAATTTTTTTAAATATATAACGACGCAAAGGGTTGCATCGTATTTTTTTAATATGATAATTATAATATATAAAAATTAACTTTAATTCTAATAATTACGATGCAACAAGTACATCGCCTATTAAAACATAATTTTCCTAATTAATATTTTGGCTTATTACATCGCTAATGCGTCGCTATTTAACATAATTAATTTTTTAAAAACATTGCAACTCACTGTGTTACGTCGTAATTATTTTTTCTCATATTTATAATTTATAAAATTAAATTTTATTTAAAATAATTGCGACGCAGTTATTGCGTCACTATATTAAAAATAATTTTAATTTATTTTCTGGTTTATTGCGTCGCTAATGCGTCGCTATTTAAAATATTTAATTTTTTCCAAAATATGTGACGCAATTGGTGGCGTCGCAATCTTTTTTAAAATATTAATACTGTAAAAATATAATTCCATTTAAATTATTTGCGATGCAATTATTTCATCGCTAAATTAAAAATAATTTTTCTATTTTTCTAGTTTATTGCGTCGCTAAGGTGTCGCTATTTAAAATATTTAATTCTTTTCAAAATATTGCGACACACTGGTTGGCGTCGCAATATTTTTAAAATATTAATACTGTAAAAAATAATTCCATTTAAATTATTTGCGATGCAATTATTGCATCGCTAAATTAAAAATAATTTTTTTATTTTCCAATTTTATTGCATCGCTAATGCGTCGCTATTTAATATATTTAATTCTTTTAAAAACATTGCGATGCACTGTGATGCGTCGCAATATTTTTTTCTGATAATTAGATTTTATAAAATTTAATTTTATTTCAATTATTTGCGATGCAATTGGTGCGTCGCTAAATTAAAAATAATTTTTTTAATTATCTATTTTATTGCGTCGCTAATGCATCGCTATTTAAAATATTTAATTCTGTTAAAAACATTGCGACGCAAATATTGCGTCGCAATATTTTTATTGATATTTATATTTCATAAAAAATTAATTTAAAAATATTGCGATGCAATATTTGCGTCGCAATATTAAAATTTAAATTTTTTTTAATTTTTGGTTAATTGAGTCGCTAATGAGTCGCTAATGCGTCGCAATATTTTATTGTCACAAAGGCGTCGCAAAGTGGTCGCAAATTAGCAACGCAATGATGCGTCGCTAAATTTGCGTCGCTATTTCAGTATTTTCTTGTAGTGTACCCAAGCTTTCTTGGGTCCTTCATGGTTAGTAGCAACAAATAATGTTCCTTTTGGAACCCATATTTTCTTTCCTTTAATATTCAGGTTTCTATTAGGTTTCAGAATTTTACATTCATAAGATTTATGTCCTGTTTGATTACATTTAAAGCATGTAAAATTACTTTGGCCAGCACTTACAAAAATGTTTTTAAGTGATTTTTGTTTTCTTAAAGTGTTATATCCTAATCCGGCTTTGTCAAAAACTGCTTTTTGACTATTTAATAACATGTCTAATTTAATTGAACTTAATGTAAATTTATCAACTATGTTTTTATGTTTTTCAACCTCATTCTTTAGTTTATCTTTTTCATTTGAGATTGATTCCTTTTCATTCATTAAAATTTCATTTTCAGATTTAAGTTTCTTAATTTCATTGTTGAGATTTTCCTTTTCTTGAATGAAAGTTAAGTTTTCATTTTTCAAAAATCGGTATTTCTTTTTCAAAATTTTGAAATCACTAACAAGTTCATTAAAAGCATCAAAGAGTTCATCGAAAGCAAATTCATCGCAAGGGTTGTCGGAACTTACCTCATCGTTGTCGTCCGCCATAAAGTATACATTTGCGACTTCCTTTTGTTCTTCTTCTTCAGAAGAAGATTCCTCGCTGTCACTCCATGTCGCCATATAAGCCTTCTTTTTCTTTTTGTAGGCTTTCTTCAACTTTGGACATTCATTTCTAAAGTGCCCCGGTTTATTACATTCATAGCAAGTCAAGGGGTCTCTCTTTTTCTTTGTCCTTGTCCTTATTTTTATCCTTTTCTCCTTCCCACTTAGCTCCAAATTTTTTCTTGTGGAAGGGTTTCTTTCTCCTCATAAATCTTTTAAATTTCTTTGCTAAGAGAGCAGTCTCTTCATCATTATCATCATCATCATCACTACTGCTCTCTTCTTCTTTTGCAGCTTTGAGGGAAATTACTCTCTTTTTCTTTGAATCCTCCTCAACATGCTGCCTCATAGTCAGCTCATGGGTCATAAGGGATCCTAGAAGCTCCTCTAAGGGTAAAGTGTTGAGGTCCTTAGCTTCTTGGATTGCAGTCATTTTTGCTTCCCATGATCTTGGATAATGACCTAAGAATTTTCCGAACAAGTTCGGAGTTAGTATATGTCTTACCAAGACTTTTCAAACCATTTATAATATCAGTGAATCTAGTGTACATGCATGCAATGGTTTCAGATTGTTCCATGCTAAACAATTCATATTTGTGTACAAGAATATTGATTTTAGATTCTTTTACTTGATTGGTACCCTCATGGGTAACCTCTATCTATCCCAAATCTCCTTTGTGGAATTACATGTGGAGATTCTATTGAATTCATTAGCATCTAAGGAGCAATATAAAAATTCATGGCCTTAGCATTAAGCTGTACCATTTTCTATCATTATCATTCCAGTCCCTTTCGGGCTTAGGAACAATAGTGCCATCTATAACTTGTGTGGGTGTACTAGGTCCATTGATTATAACACCCCATAGCTCATAATCAGAAGCTTGAATGAATATCCTCATTCTAGCTTTCCAATAAGAATAATTTGAGCCATTAAAAAGTGGAGGTCTATTCGTAGAATGACTTTCAGCAAAAGAACCAACTTGTGTTGCCATTTGGAACTTTAGCTCTTGATCGTGTGATCAAAATCTAATGAGCACTAGCTCTGATACCAATTGTTGGCCCAGATGACAACCCAAGAGGGGGGGGGGGTGAATTGGGTTCTTTAAAAAATTAGCCTTTTAAATTATTTAGCTTGAGATGAATGAAGGCAAATGCAAAGTAAATATAAATTGCAGTGAATAAAACAGAGATAGAGAAAGAGACAATAGAACACGGCAAACACACAAAGAGTTTATAGTGGTTCGGTGTATCCAACACCTACGTCACTCCCAAGATTCACTTGGGTCCACACTATAATTACCCTAGATTACAGCAGAGTTGTTTTACAAGCTCACAACTCAAACTTGTTGTTTTCCCGGGCACACAACGAACCCAGCTGGTTTTCAAGGGCTCACCAGCACAAAAACCCTTAACCCAAGCTTAACCAAGCTTGAACTGAGGTAAGACTACCTCCTCTAGTTCAATCCCCAGATTGAGCTAGACACAAAGAATAGAAATATTGTTTGTTTAGTTACAAGGCTCCTTAATGAGCAGATAAACAAATGTAAGAATAGAGTTTAGATAAGCCTGATTTGCAGTTGGTTGGCTTTGAGCTTTTCTTCTTTTCTTCAACTCCTTTGAAGTGTAGAACCAGGCCTCAGCTTGGATTCTTCACGGAAGATGTGTTGGAGTTGATTTGGGCTTTTCTTCTTTTCTTTGAGTGTGAAAATCTCTTGAGATACTCTTGAATAGCACTTGGATTTTCTTCAGAAGCTTCCTTGGATTTGAGCTTGAACACAGAAGGAACTTCCTTTGATTTCACACTCTTTCTTTCACTCTATTTTGAATTTCGGATTTTTTCAACTGAAGCTCTGTTTTTTCGATTTTTCTCTTCTTTTTCTTTGAAATAAATTTCTCTCTATTCGTCTCTCTTTGATTTGAAAGTGGCTTCTCTATTTATAGATTCTGCAAGAATATAGCCGTTAGAGACAAAGAAAAATAGCCGTTAATCAAAAATCTTACTGTTGGAGCTGAGTTGGCATCCGTAAAAATTTCGCCCAGATTTGCTGGAGTCGACTCATGCTTTTCCCGAGTCGGCTTGAGGTCGTGATACCAAAAGTAGAAATGTTTAGAAAGTCATGGGGTCGACTCACCAAAAGTAAGTGTCGACTCCTGAAAGTCGGGGGTCGACTTATGAAAAGTTGGGGTCGACTCGCGAAGTGCTCAGAAAAATACACCTCTGGTGTCGAGTGGAGTCGACTCGCACAGTCATGGAGTCGGCTTGACAAAATCGGGGGTCGACTCGTAAAATTACGTGGGTCGACTCGAGACAGATAGACATTTCTGTTCTCTGAGGGGAGTCGACTCTGAAACTCATGAGTCGGCTCCGGAACGTATCAAAAATCAGAAAGTTTTCTGATTGACTTTAAAATCGTTCCAGATTCATTTTAAATCATTGTTTTGACTTGAATTCAATAAAATTGACATTTAAAATTAATTCAAGAAGTATTCCAAAAACTCATTGATTAATCTATGAATTATAAAATTTCTTTTTGAAAGCTTAAACATTGAGCTTAAGGTTACTTTCAAAATGATTAATGTCAAACTTTAACATTCTCATTGATTGTTCAAAATAAATTCATTGCACATGTAAATAAATATCACATCTTTTACAGTACTCATGGCTTTTGGTAATCATCAAAATCAAAAGGATTGGGGCATATAGTTTTTCAACAAGCTCCCCAACACCAAGGTTTTGCTAAATTGAAATAGAGTGAGACATTTACTCCAAACTATTTGGCGGGGTCAATCCCATCTTGATCCACTCACTGCTCCATAAGTACTTTACTACACCCAGAAACCTTCTGTCACTGGATTAAAAATTTAGATAATATGGTACCAAGGTACAGTAGGTTGCTTGCAAGCTACCATGGTGATCTCAGGTCAGAGGGATACTTATATCCATATCCCTTCATGAACACTTCTTGGCAGAAGAGTATTTCGCAGATTGGTCATGTTCAATGAGATGTCATACACCTCACCTGCATATCATACCAATGTTACCACACTCTTTGGTAAAGAGGATAATCAACCCATATGACATACAACAATCTTTACTTGATACATAGTTGTCCTATAACTATATATCATTTGGTTGCAATTATTTTAAGAACCACTCAATAAACCCTCTCTTTATTGAATAGATTATGGTTCTAAGGGCTCCATCACAAAAGAATTTATTTCAAAAGATGCGATGTATGAACTGCCAAATAAATATTTTATTAATTAATAATTCATATATATTTATAACTTACATAATCATCTACATGTTAGTTGATTGGCTTTAGGACATAATTCCCGATAACTCCCACTTGGACTAAAGCCACTTAGAATAGTATCTAATACCCATCTTTCATTTATGGTCATCAAATTCTTTGATTCCGATAGCTTTAGTGAATGGGTCGGCTAGGTTCTCTTTTCCATCAATCTTCTGAAGGTCGGTGTCACCTCGCTCCACAATTTCTCGCATAAGGTGATAACGGCACAGAATATGTTTGGTGCGTTGATGGGACTTCGGCTCTTTGGCTTGAGCAATGGCTCCGGTATTATCATAGTACATCGAAATAGGACCATCCAGAGAAGGTGTCACTCCCAGTTCTCTCAGAAACTTTTACAACCATACAGCTTCCTTTGCTGCATCCGATGTCGCAATATATTCTGCCTCACAAATGAAGTCTGCCATAGTGTACTGCTTGAAACTTTTCCAGCAGATCGCTCCTCCATTTAGAGTAAAAATAAATCCTGATATACTCTTGCTGTCATCCCTATCTGACTAAAAACTGGAGTCAGTATATCCCACAAGTTTTAAGTGAGGTTCTCCATAAATTAGCCATTGATCCTTAGTATTTTGCAAATACTTAAGAATAGTCTTCACTATTTTTCAATGAGCATTACCTAGGTCAGACTGGTATCTGCTCACTACCCTTAGTGAGTATGCCATGTCTAATCTAGTACATGTCATAGCATACATGATAGAACCCACTGCCGAAGCATATAGAATCCTACTCATACACTCTCTTTCCTCAGGAGTTGTCACACAATCCTTTTTGGAGAGAGAAATTTCATGGCCTACTGGGAGATAGCCTTTCTTGAAATTTCCATGTTAAACCATTTTAGCATAGTGTCCATGTACATTGGGATAATCGCAGAAGCCTCTTAGATTTATCTCTATAGATTTTCATACCAAGTATATAAGAGGCTTCACCAAAGTCTTTAATAGAAAATTGAGATGACAACCAGACCTTTATTCCCTGTAGTGCTGGGATGTCATTCCTGATTAAGAGAATGTCATCCACATACAATACAAGGAAAACAACCATAGAACCATTAGTCCATTTATAAATGCAAGGTTCTTCTCTGTTTCTAATGAAACCATACGTCTTGATACATTTATCAAACCACATGTTCCAACTCCGAGATGCCTACTTCAATCTATAAATGGATCTTTGAAGCTTGCACACTTTTGACTCATCTGTGGATGTGAACCCTTCAGGTTGTATCATATACACCTCCTCTTCTAGCTCACCATTCAAGAAAGCTGTTTGGATATCCATTTGCTATATTTCATAATCAAAGTGTGCTGCTAAAGCAAGCATAATTTGAATGGATTTGAGCATTGCCATAGAAGAAAATGTCTATCATAGTCTATACCATATGTTGATGATATCCCTTGGCAACCAAACGAGCTTTATAGGTCTCTACCTGCCCATCTGCGCCTCTTTTCCTTTTGAAAATTCATTTGCATCCAACGGATTTTATCCCCTCGGGTGGATCAACCAATGTCCATACATTGTTAATTTTCATAGACTTTATTTCGGATTATATGGATTCTAACCATTTCTCAGAGTCAAACCTCTGCATTGCATCTATATAGGTGATCGGATCCTCATTGTTCTCATCAAGTTCAATAGGATCGTTGTCTCGGACTAAGAAACCATAGTATCTATCCGGTTGATGCAGTACCCTACTAAATCTCCTTAATGATTCTTGTATAGGCTCTGGGTTTGATTTAATCAAATCTCCTTCTATATTGTCTCTTAAGTGTGTCAGTTTTTCTCCTTGTTGAACTTCACTAAGTTCAATCTTAGTAGCTCCAATTCCTTCACCAAGGAACTCCTTTTCTAAAAAGATAGCCCTAAGACTGACAAATAACTTTTGTTCTTCATGCAAATAAAAGTAATACCCCTTAGACTTTTTTTGATACCCTACAAATAGGCACCGGTCAGACCTAGGTCCAAGCTTATCTGTGTCCAAACATTTAACATAAGCAGGGCAGTCCCAGACCCGAAGGTGTGAGAGATTGGCTTATGCCCAGTCCATTCTCATATGGTATTTTGTTAACGGACTTATTTGGAATCCTATTTAAAAGATAACAAGCTGACTCTAAAGCATAACCCCAAAAGGAGATCGATAGAGAAGCAAAGCCCATCATGGACCGAACCATGTCTAACAAGATTCGATTCTTCCTTTCAGATACTCTATTTAACTGAGGTGTCCCAGGAGGTATCCATTGAGAGAGAATCTCATTCTCCTCAAAATATGTAAGAAACTCACTAGAAAGATATTCACCACCTCGATCTGATCGAAGGGTTTTGATAAACTTTCTAGTTTGTTTTTCTACTTCATTATGATATCGTTTGAACATTTCAAATGATTCAAACTTATGTCTCATCAAGAATATATAACCATACCTCGAAAGATCGCCTATAAACATAATAAAATAATTATACCCATTCCTAGCACTGGCATTCATAGGTCCGCATACATCGGTATGTACCAGACTTAGAATTTCATTGGCCCGTTCATCTTTTCCACTAAAAGATGATTTGATCATTTTACCCATAAGACAAGATTCATAGGTTGGTAATGATTCGAAATCATTAACCTCAAGTAGATCTTCTTGTCTCAACTTGTTTATCTTGTTCTTGTTAATATGACCTAGCCGGCAGTGCCAAAGGTAAGCATTACTTATATCATTTATCCTAGGGATTTGCTAGATGTATACATTACACTAACAGGTCGCGATAGTGCATATATGCCATTACTCATATATTCATTCATCACAATAGAACCATTCATAATGATTTTGCAAATATCATTCTTTATTGATAGTTCATAACCAGACATGGCCAATTGGCCTACAGAAATAACATTTAAAATGAAAGATGGATAATAATGACATTCATTTAAAATGATTGTATAAGACTCAAAAATAAGTTTGACGACTCCCAACGCCAGGACTGGAACTTGGCTTCATTTCCCATGTTTAAGAATCTCTCATCGTCCTTGAATCTTCTACTAACTTGAAGTCCTTACAAAGAATTGCATATGTGAATTAGACTTTCGGTATCCAATACCCAATTAGTAGTATCATAGATAGAAAATTATAAGGCGTTATCATATAAATACCTTGTTTAGCATTTCCTTGTCGTTTCCTCTTCTTGGACCTATCTGAGTTAAGGGATGCAATATATAGAGGACAATTTCTCTTTCAATGACCCTACTTCTTCCAAAAGAAGCACTCGCCTTACTCTGATCAGCTTAACCTTTTTAGCCTGACTGGTTCTAGCATTTTACACCTTCTTCCTTTTATTTTCTTTTTTTCTTTCTTAAAGGGACGTCGACCTTCCAAAGAACCTCCACTAAATTCACCACCCCTTTATCGAGCTGATAATCTTTCTCATAAGTTTGCAGAACCAAATAAACCATGGTAGTTTACAGCAGGCTTATTCATTTTATAATGATCAAAAAAGTCAAGATAGGAAGAAGGTAGAGAGTTTAGTATCACATCTTTCCCAAGTTGTTCATGCAAGAGACAACCGAGTTTGCCTAAGCGCTCAATCATCTCGATCATGTACAATACATGATCAGTGACTGAGGCTGCATCATGCATCCGCGCATTGTAGATGGCACAAGTGATCTTATACCTCTCAACATCGTCTGGTATCTCAAAGGATTCCTTCAACTTTTGAAGAATTTCCTCTGGCTGGGCTTCCTCAAATTTGCGACTGAACTCATCGTTCATCGCTGCTAGTATTACACATCAGACAGTGGTCCAATCAGAGATTCACTTCTAATAAGTATCCCTAATCGAACACCAAGTATTAGGAGCAGGGACTTCAGGTTCTGGATCCGTTATCACATAAAGGATCCATTCATACTCCAGGATAATCCTGAGCCTTCGATATTAGCTATCAAAGTTTGGACCCTTAAGTTTTTCATTATCAAGCAACGAACGAAGCGACAAGTTGGTAGACATTATCTGAAAGGAAAACCAAAAACCTATTATTGTATATGAATTATTATCCTAAAGATATGAACTTTAGTCTAAAGGCCCTTCCACTATTTTATTCATACTAGCAGCCTCTACCTTCAATCCGAGGAATTACTCTTAATCTCTTAGTGGGTACTAGAATCCAATAGACAATATATGAGCCTAACTTTGGTCGGCTCACCCATGCACATCTAAAGGTAGGTTCTTTAATCGATTATTTTCTTCAAGTAACTTCTAGTAATTAATTTTGCCTTAGGGTGCACTTCAATCGGCCTTCGGGCCTCCTATTGAAGGTCCTAGTTAGGTCCAACCATTAACATGACAAAATTAACTGCTTCTAACCAATGAATAGTCAATCCCCAACTTTGGCCGGCCCACCTAACTACTGTTAAGAGAGTCACATTGAGCCATCATATTAAGATTGGCAATTCCAATAGCATGATAAACATTCGTTCTTTGGGTATGCCAATGATTACCCAACTATTGGACCCATTACCATCCACTTAATGGGAGGCTAATACTTAGTTATCCCCATAACTTTATCTTTTTAAGGACCTAAAAATTTAGAGGGTTTCACATTAAAGTGTGACATATGAAAGAGAACACATGGACCATAATCAAGAATCCTCCGACTAACTTGTAAAAGGGTTCATGAACAATTAGTCCATAGGTATCTAAATCAGTCATACTGATTCACCATAGGTGACATGAGCTAACTTGAATCATTGAGCTACCCAATCAATTCTGATCGATCACATCTTATAGGTAAGTGAGATCATGGGATGGGTTCATCAGATTTGATTATATTAGCTTAAAGACTTGGGCTCACCACTGAACCACAAATCAGGTCCATTTAGATTTATGAACTGAACAATCTAACTAATTAGAGAGATCAAAAAAGAATGTAACTTAACTAAACTTTTGATTAGATTTAAGTTCTCTTTTTAGTCCAATTAATCTAAACTTAGGTCTAACTCAATTAAGGATGTAACTCAAGCTAACTTATGACCCTTGAAATTTATGCAAATGACTTAAGATCTTCAAATCATATTTCTAGATATCTTTATCATTTAAGATAATTTATTTTCTCAATTAAATTCAATAAACTCTTAAATTGAAACAATTTTAATTTAACATGTAAAATAAATTTTATAAAAATTAAATAATTTATGATCATACCATCCAAAAATAAGATTAAAATAGTTTTAATCTATATTCGCTTCACTTTTCTTCTTCATGGGTCATAACACAAGTGGCATCCCTACACGCCATAGGAGACCCCATTGAATGAAAAAGGTCTTTAAACCCTACTTCTCTCCTATGACCAGATGGCCTTGTGAATCCACCCAATCCAAGTACTTGGCTTCCTACCAAAATAGCCTTCAAGTGCTCTCAGCAGCCTATTGCACTCTTTGAGTCATGGGTAGTTGGGCACCACGCACCGAGGCACTACCAGTAGCCTCCCTCATTGGTGCATCCTTGATATCCCTACCAGATGCTCGTTGGGCACAATAATCCGAGGTACTACCAGTAGCCTCCTCCATTAGACCATCCTAGAGTTAGAGCACGATAGAAACTAAGAGCACAAACCAGGCTCTGATACCATTGTTAGTAAATCTTTTTGTAGGCTATAGATATGCATTTTAAAATTTTCTAAAATAAATACATAACGAAAGCAATAAGATATTGGATCTAATCCAATATCAGCCTACAACAGGATCAATATATAAAAATTATATATATAAAGGTATAAAATAAAAGTACATAGATCAAATCTATGTAAATACAAATAACACATATCATATCTATGCTGTGGCCTAGTGTCTTAGATCATATCTAAGTCACCAATAACTATTGAATCTTTTACCTTTTGATGCTTAATAACTCATGCAGCAATAAAAGATGGTGGTAGGTACAACTTCTGTAAGCCACACAAAGGTGTATGGCCTCAACAGGTGATCCACACCGGGGTTCTGGTCCTGACCAGCCTCTTCGGAGTGCTAGCTCCTCTCCTAGGCTTTGACAATGAGATTTCTTCTTTTTAACACCAAGGTGCTCTTGGAATTATCAAAAGGATGTGATGTCTCAAGGAAACATTTTATCCCAGACTTTATAGCCAGAATCTCTTTCACCCTAAAAACTTCTCATCTTCCTGTCTTTTCCTTTTTCAATGTTTCTTGAAAGATAAGAAGAACCCTTCATCTTTATTTTTAGTTAAAAATCAAAAAGGTTAGAAGTTAAGGAAGAAACTCTTCATCTCTTTTTTCAGTTAAAAACCAAAAAGGTTAGAAGTTAAGGAATGAGGGGTAATTAGGGAGAGATCATTAACATCCATTTTAAATTCAAACTTAAAATTTTGAATTCAAAATTTAATCTTCAAACTTGAAATTAAAATTAGTTTAAAATTCAAATTTATAATTCTATTTAAATGGATAAGGATGTTAACATTAGTCTTACCTAAATTTGAGCCCAAACCAAATCCTATTTTATTTAACCCAGATATTCATAGCTCAATCAAATTGAGCTAGCCAGCAATCGTATTGCTAATTTAATCCTTCAATTAATTTACTAATATTTAGTTTCTCAATCATCCATTTAGATAGAATCCGTTATGGTGTGTAACCCCATTGGTTCGAACACTAAGCCGGTAGCACTGGAACACTTTTAATACTAATCGAAGTCACCATCTAGCAATGATACCCGACGTTCGGATAGGTCGAAGGTTGTAAAGCAGCAATCAAGAACCTCTGGCATATGGTTACCATATAATTCATCCCTTTGACCCTCAATGCTCAAGATGACTTTGGTTTTAACTGCCAACCCTTAATCAGCTCATCCATAAAGTGTCTTAATCTTCACAAGTCCTGTGACTCCTCACAAGGACTATCCTGGCCAAGATTTTGCTAAATTGAAACATAGTGAGATATTTACTCCAAACTATTTGGCGGGGTCAATCCCATCTTAATCCACTCACTGCTCCATAAGTACTTTACTGCATCCAAAAACCTTCTACCACTGGATTAAAGATCCAGATAATCTAGCACCAAAGTACAGTAGGTTGCTTACAAGCTACCATGGTGATCTTAGGTCAGAGGAACACTTATATCCATATCCCTTCATGAACACTTCTTGGCAGAAGAGTGTTCTATAGATTGGTCACGTTCAGTGAGATGTCTTACACCTCACTTGTATGTCATACTAGTGTCACCACAATCCTTGATAAAGAGGATAACCAACCCATATGACTTACAACGACCTTTACTTGATACGTAGTTATCCTATAACTATATATCATTTGGTCACGACTATTTTAAGAACCACTTAATAAACCCTCTCTTTATTGAATAGATTATGGTTCTAAGGACTCTATCACAAAAGAATTTATTTTAGGAAGATGCAATGTGATGAACTGCCAAATAAATATTTTATTAATTAATAATTCATATATATTTATAACTTGCACAATCATCTACATGTTAGTTGATTGGCTTTAGGACACAATTCCCAACAGGAGAGACTCATCCTTTGCATGAAAGCTAAAGAGGGTGGTTGTATTGGGTGGGACATTCTTTGCATATGGAAATGTCAATCCTGATGCAGAAGCAAATGTAAAAGAATGCACCCATTGTTGCCGTAGAAATCCATTCTCTGACTCGGAGGTAGCCCACCTTCGAATCCGAATGCCAATCTCTCGTTTGGATGAAACCTGCAAGATAGTTCTTATGCAGAGAGTGTCGAGGATGGCCATCTGCGGAAAACCCTCCAATGCCCAAGTCAATAGAGATTCACAACAAGCAGATATGAGAAGAACTCTTCAAAAGAGTTCCTCAAGAATGGCCTCTCGAGGAGCTGGGGAGCTCTGTTTGAGCTTCAATGGAGTTTTTCAGTGAAAGAGAGTGAGCATACCTAAAAAACTTCAGGATAGAGCATATATATAGGTTGCCAAGGTGATGGCAGATAACTACTTGATTCTTTGGGTGTGTCACAGAGGATTCAAAATCATCAGGATTCGAATCTGATTCAAATCAAGTTTGTTACGAGGCTGGTAGCTTTCGAATCTGATTAGCTAGAGAATCAACGGTTAGGGAAGCTAGCTGGTGCTTTGAGATTCGGTGCCTTATAGGCTCTAGGTTACGTTTGGCATTGTCTGGCTTTTTCCTCCACCTAGGATAGTCGGAGATCCACACGGTTGGAATCTTGTCAGATTACCATGGATTTGAAATTTTCTGCACTTAGTTCTGCAGAGGTTCAAAGGTATCCTGGCTTGGTCGAGGCATGGGAATAGCTCGGTCTTGCTGAGGCATAAGAATAGCTTGGTCTTGTTAAGGCATGGGAATAGCTCGGTCTTGCCGAGGCATGATGGCACTTCGATGTCACCGAGGTGTATCAGCCTTATTCTTTTTCAGATGTGATAGCTGACAGATTAGAAATCAACGATGATCTCAACCTTTTTGTCATGTGAATATTGACATGACGATGATTTTATCCCTCATCACATGCCCTCCACTTTCTAGTCTGAAGTGTAAGTTCGGGCATAGGGAATAGAGTCTTAGATGGCTTCATTTGGACGGAAGGACTCAAAAAGGCATGCAATGATGGTTTCATAAATGCCGCATCGCCATTCCATCATTTTTCTCGTGGATGAAGTGAAAACCCTTCATTTCCCCTGAACAACAATTGTGGAAGTAACACATGGCAAGTTCCGGCGCTTAAGGTATCTGAGTTGGCAATTTGGAAATTTGGGGATTCTTGCCGATGGCGCTTAAGATAATAGCTCGGCTTCAGCCGAAGTAAGATAATAGCTTGGCTCCAATCAAAGTACATTTTATTTTTCCCAAGGCATTTATTTCATAGTTAATGCCTTGTCTTTGTTGATGCAAGCTTGCTTTTCGTATACGCCAAGCATTCGATTGCTATTTGACCGCATCTTTTTCAGAGAGTTTCCCAAGTCCATTCATATTTTGAGGATTTGTGAGTGACTCTTTGAATTTAAGGTCCCTGATCTAAGATTAAGAGGAAATCTTCTATCTTTTATTGTGGGATGGGGGATATCTCTAGTATATCTTGGGGAGTACCGAGTCCCGTTAAGACATTGCCACGTGGTCTTAGGTGTGGTGCGATTATGATGCCCTAAGTCCCAAAGTTCCCTCCTTCATTAATGGCTGCTTCCCGTTTGGCATCTATAAAAAGGGGGGAGCAGAAGATGCATAAGCATACCCGAGAAAGTTTCTTGCCTTGTAAAAAGAAAAAATCTTCCATGGCTTTTTCCATGCTGAAGTTGAGAGCTGTGAGGTCGGGTTTTCCTTTCAAGGTTTGGCCTGGCCCCAACAGTTGGGGTGATGAAGAAGTTGTTGGAAAGCAAGCCATCCTCAAGGGAGGAGTTATGAAGGTCATATGCGAAGCGCAGAAGGGGGATAGAGGTTATATGGGAAGCGCACGCGGGCACTTTCTATTTGGCCTCGTCCATCCATTGTGGGACCATAAAGGCCACTGAAAATGTAGTTGTTGATGGGCTATGGTTTCCACAGGCTTTTTGTGAACCATGGTAACCTTTATCACCAAGCCTCTTCTTCCTAAGGCTTTTCATCTTTCTTGGTGGCACTTGGCCATATCCCTGCATCCTAAGGAATTCCATACTTCGAAAAGCCAGAGGTAAGAGGTTGCTTCTTTTCTCTATATAACTATCTAGAACTTTGGGGATCACAGCTCGACAGTGTTGTCTTTTCCGATTTCTTCAAATCGTTGGCAGAAGCTATGTTGAAGCAGCATCGTTGGCCGAACATGTTTATTTGAACATTTTCTTTTGTTCTCTATGTATTTTCTGTGCTGTAATGCACTTGTCATGCCTTGCAAGAGGCTGTAACTTTTTGTAATGAAATATTATTGAAATAAAAGAATTTTTTCCTTTCGCATGTCTATCTCTTTTTGTTATTTTGCTTCTATTTTGCAAAGTGCAAGTTTTTTTGATGTATCGTTGTCTTTGTATTTTTTTCCGATACACAAATCTCTCGTATACGTTGGATCAGAGGGAACGGGTTGAAGACTCGGTCTTGCGAGATATGCAAATAGCCATTAGGGCATCCCTTCGCTAAGGAAGATGGCCGTATCCGATACTTATATGTCAGGGGTGTTTTAGAAATTTATCTCTTCACCAAGTGTTTTGATGGTTCGATTTAGGCCTGCTGATGTGTACTAGATTATGTTGGCTCTTTGAGGGTAGAGCACATATTTATCTTAGGCTGGAGCAAAGCCTGGGCGGCCTTGCTAGCTTTTGATGAGAGTTTGGTCATGTCGAATATCCCTGAAAGCTTTTTTACCTAGTTTATTGGCACGACTTGATCACGTTGAGGCTAAAAAAATCACTCGGTCCTACAAAGGTTTGGAGAAATCACTCGGTCCTACCGAGGCTTGGAGTCAAATTATATTTTACTTGGCGCTACCAAGGTATGGATGTTGGGAGAAACAATCCCCGAGGCATGCATATTTTAAAAATTTGATAACAATTATCAATGCTGAATTTTAAAGATTACATACTAATCTATCTAACATGCATCAATATCATATCTTTGCCTTGTATATAGGATTGATTGATCCAAAATATGCATATAAATAAAAATATCAAGATCATATCTTGATCTTCAAGATGACTAGTCATACTACTTATCTTGAAGCCTGCCTTAAGATCTAGGGATCAAATCGCTTACCTTAAGAACAGTAGGTAAATCCTTATTACTCTGCAGCTGTTCAATCGTTCGGCCTCTAGTATCGTCCATGCGAAGCCCCGAATGATCAGATTTCTGGGATTTCTGGGAGTGCTAGCTCGCGAAAAAATAGCTTTGCTGATCTTGAATCCTCCCACTTGAATCTTCCTCTAAGATCCACCACGCTTCCGCTAACACCAGAATCACCAGGATTTTTTATTCTAACCTTTTTAGAATTACAATCTACGACATATCGTGTATTGTTGTTTTGTGTATTCTAGTGAGGGAATGCC
This sequence comes from Calamus simplicifolius, assembly GCA_900491605.1. NCBI lineage: Eukaryota > Viridiplantae > Streptophyta > Magnoliopsida > Arecales > Arecaceae > Calamus > Calamus simplicifolius. Next base: position 738,399 of record UESW01004118.1, on the reverse strand, counting down.
CTCTTTTTATAGTCTCAATTTAGCCTTAACATTGAATTCTGACATTAAAAATTCCATCGTTTGGTAAAAGTGAAGAGACGCCGAAGGCGTGGCGCTTGGTTTAATTCCGACGTTCGGTGAAAACCAAAGAGACGTGACTAAATCCGACGTTTGGTGAAAACCAAAGAGTCGTGGCTAAATTCGACGTTCGGTGAAAATTAATGTTAGGCATTAAATTCTACATGAGAATTTAATCTCTCATGAGATGAGACTTTAGCCATCTCATCATATGAGATCCTTATGCGAGAGGTTTGGGTTCAGGTGATGGTTTAATCTGATCTGAATTTATTTGACTGAACCCACATAGATCATGGTCCAAGCCCAAATCAAATTTTGCTAGTCCTGAATCTATTTAAATCCAAATCAAGTCTAATTTCAAATCAATATTTGAAATTGACTAGTCCTTCTAATGGACTTAAACCAAATTGAATCTTATTCATTGTACTTAACCCAATTGAGATAATTCAATCAATCAAATTGATTAATTAAATCATATACGATTCTCAATCGTTGATCAGCAAACAGATCATCCTAGGAAACTTCTATGCGTGTGACTCTCTAGGTTCGAACCTAAGCCGGTAGCATAGAAACAACTTTCTATACTAATCGATGTGCCCATCTAGCAATGGAACCCGACGTCCGGATAGGTCGAAGAGTTGCGAGCAAACTCCAAGAACCCTAAGAAACAGTTACCGTATAATTCATCCTCTTGACCACAAATGCTAAGGATGGCTTAAGAGCCTGTCAACTCTAAATAGCAAATCCATAAAGTGATTTCAACTTTAGTGATCATGTGACTTTCACATGAAGTGCCTTGGCCAAGGTCTTGCTAAATTGAAACACAAGCATTTCTCCTTTTAACGGGATAGGTCAAATTCCATCTTGATCCACAACTGACTACCACAAGTACTTGACTGCACCCAGTAACTTTTCGTAGCTGGATTAGAAATCCAGGTGGTTCGGCACCTAAGTACAATGAGTTGCTTGTAAGCCACTGGTTGTGATCTTCAGGTCTGAAGGATACTTATACCTATATCTTCTCGGATTAACTCTTGACAGTAGAGTATCTAGAAATGAGTCACGTTCGGTGAAATACTCCTACACTTCCACCTGTATGTCATACTAGTGTCTCTACACTCCTTGGTTAAGAGGAAAACCAACAAATATGATATACAACGTCCTATAATTGATAGTACTATGGCCCTGTCATAGTATATCATTTGGTCGCGAACTCTTTTAAGGACCTTCAAAGATAAATCCTCTTTATCATGAAGGAAGATCCTGAGGGCTTCATTACAATCAGGAGTATTAAGAAGATGTTCTTGTAATGAATAAACTGCCAAATAACTTTTATTAATATATCAATTTATATACAATTAGCATAATCATCAAATGATTGGCTTTAGGATACAATTCCAACAAACTCCCACTTAGTCCTGCCAAGGTTTGGAGAAAGATTATAACTCGGTCATGCCGAGGCTTTGTTGAGGGACCCTCGATCGGTAGTTGAGTGAAACCTGTCTCTTATCAAAGACTTTAGGGAAGATTGGTCGAAACATAAACAATGCAATTTTAAAAGTAAAATCTTGTTATTGTAAGTAGGGTGAGTTTGGTGGGAGCATACTTTACTGATGATATTTTCGAAGGTTGTCTGAATTTCATGTTTGGGGAATAGATTTTTATTCAGATCCTGGAGCTTGTAAGTGCCAAGCCTGATGACCTCTGCAACTTGATAGTGGCCTTCCAATTTGGAGATAGCTTTCCTTGCTCTAATGGTTTGGAGACAGACACCTTGTGGAGCACGAGATCGCCAGGAAGGATTTTCCTTTGACTCGAGAGGAATAATAACAAGCTACTCTTTGTTGATAGGCTACAAATCGGATTCAGACATTCTCTTTGACTTCTTCTATCATGTCAAGATTGGTTTGGAGCTGCTCATCGTTTGACTCCTCCGAATATCTTTCCACCCATGGCAACGGTAGCCCTATCTCCACGGGAATGACAGCTTCCATGTTGAAGGCCATTTTGAAAGGAGTCTCGCTTGTGGGAACCCTCTGGGTGGTCCGATAGGCCTACAAGATGTGATGAAGCTCCTATGCCTATCTGCCTTATGCCCTGTTGAGTGAGCTTTAATTCCTTGCAGCAAGGTTTGGTTGGTCACCTCAGCTTCTCCATTGGCTTGGGGGTGCCCAACCGAGGTGAGTCGGTGGTAGATGCCATGATCTTCACAAACTCTCAAAACTTGGGATTGTCAAACCATCTTTCGTTGTTGGTGATGATGGCATGTGGGAGACTGAACCGGCAAATGATGGATCTCCATACAAAATCCCTAGCCCGAGCCTCGGTTATCTAAGCAACTGCCTTGGCCTTGACCCATTTGATGAAGTAGTTGATTGCTACAAATAGAAACTTCCTCTATCCCATGGCAAGAGGAAAAGGACCGAGGATGTCCATCCCTCAGTTGGCAAAAGGCCAAGCAGACAATATGGGCATCAAGTGAGCGAAGGGGAGCCTCTATATATTTGAAGGCCGTTGACATGAGTCTTAGGCTCGGACAAGATCATCGGCATCCTTCTACATAGTTGGCCAATAGTTTTCCTAGCGTAATACTTTGTGACATAAAGTTCGGTCACCAAGGTGGCTTCCACAGATGCCCTCATGGACCTCCCAAAGGGCATAATCGGCTTTCGATGGGCGAAGGCATTTGAGTAATGGTATAGAGAAGGATAGCTTGTATAGCTGATCATCGAGTAGGATGTAATGAGATGCTTGCATTTTCAATTTCCTTGCATCCTTTCTATCGGCTGGGAGCGACCCTTCTTTAAGATATTTAAGGATTGGGTCGAACTATAATGGTTCGGCATCAATCTGCATCACCCGATCAACATCAGCAATGCTGGACTTTTTTAGGACTTCCAGGTGAAATTTTTGCTCGAGATTCATCGAATCGATGGTTGCCAGGTGAGATAAAAGGTCGACGCGCGCATTCTCGACCCTTGGAACCTGAATGACTTCAAATTCGAAAAAGCAGAAGGATAGATCATGCACCTTTTGAAGATACCGAAACATGTTCGGCTTCCGAGCCTCGAACTCTTCCTGCACATGGCTAGGCACTAATTAAGAGTTAATATAGGCATTCAGTTTTTTAATTATGAGATCATGGGCGATACGAAGTCCAGCGAGCAGAGCTTCATACTCAAAGGATAAGCGAAAGCCATACTCGAATGTCTTGCAGATATGAGGAGAAGGCTCTTGCAGAAGAGTTCCTCAAGAATGGCCTCTCGAGGAGTCGGGGAGCTCTATTTAAGCTTCAATGAAGTTTTTTAGCGAAAGAGAGTGAGCGTATTTGGAAAACTTTAGGACAGAGCATATATATATATAGGTTGTCAAGGTGATGGTAGACAACTACCTGATTCTTTGGGCATGTCACAGGGGATCTGAAACCATCATGATTCGAATCTGATTCGAATTAAGTTTGTTACGAGGCCGGTAGCTTTCGAATCCAATTAGTTAAAGAATCAATGGTTAGGGAGGCTAGCTAGTGCTTTGAGATTCGGTGCCTTATAGGCTCTACGTCACGTTTGGCATTGTCTGGCTTTTTCCTCCACTTAGGATAGTCGGAGACCCACATGGTTGGAATCTTGTCGGATTACCATGGATTTGAATTTTCTCGCACTTAGTTCCGCAAAGGTTCAGAGGTACCCTGGCTTGGCCGAGGCATGGGAATAGCTTGGTCTTGCCGAGGCATGAGAATAGCTTGGTCTTGCCGAGGCATGAGGGCACTTCGGTGTTGCCGAGGTGTATCAGCCTTATTCTTTTCCGAATGTGACAGCTGGCAGATCAGAAATCAAAGGTGATCCCAACCTCTTTGTCGTGTGCATGAATATTAACATGACGACGATTTTACTCTCATCACCCATCATTCTTGCCATGATATTTTAGTTTTTCACATCTTCTTTTACATGCTGGTTGAATTGCATGCATTTGACTAGGATTTAAGCCATCTTCTTATTAAAGCAATTTGGTGTGTTCTATTGCTTTATTTGTTTATTTTTCCTAGTTATGTGGTCTTCAAATGATGTCTTTGTATCAGGTAGAAGCTTCTTACTATAGCATGATTATTTTTTCTCCATTATAAGCAGTACAATTTATTGAAAGAAAGAAATTTCCTTGATTCATCTGTGAGGAGTCAATCGGTGTTACTCTTAAGCAACAAAAAGGGCTTTCTTTCTAACACCAGGGACAGAATATACTAAGTCAGTGGCCTCCTGTGCAGCCTGTATGGAATAGTTTTTGCTATGCGTGACCTGAACCATGAGATTATTTGACTTATTATAATATCCTCCATTTATTTTTGACTTAATTTATGATTCTTATCTTTCTATTCCAACCTAATGAAGAAACACATTATTTGTATACTTGGTAACATTAACAGTGAATGGATGATTACTAGAATTTCTTCACATATTGTTCTTAATTTTGTTACAAAGTACAGTTAACTATTTCTATTTCTCTCTTATTTCTTCTCAATCTCTAACAAGTTTGCAAATCACTCCTGTTTACTTGAGAGTTTTGCTGATTCTTGACATATTGTGATTATAATTGTGACAATATCGTTAAAATCCTAAGATGTAATGTACATTCCCTGGCCCATGAAATGTCGGTGCTTTATTATGGCAGTGGAACCGTGCCTTCTCCTGTGGTGTCAATAAGGCAGGGCCCTTTGTTATTTCTAAGGTACTCACTGAAATAGGCCTTGATACCACTAAAACTATGACACCCTAATCATCCTTCACAACATTGTCTCAAGAATCAGTACGTGAGTACCAAGGTGGGGAGTTTTCTACTTTGGTTTCAGACCCATATGCATGTCTGAAACAAGGTGGGGAGTTTTCTATTTTCTCACAGTATCACTTCTCCATTGATGTGTTCCCTATACTTTGGTTTCAGAACTATATTCCTTTGCCACTTTGTTTTTACCAGTGTTCTCCAGGTTCTCCGATGTAGTTGCCTCTCACGCCCCAGACCCAAAAATTTTGAGCTAGGGTGACAACCCGCCGCGTGCCGGGCACGCAAGGCGTCCCAAAACATGACACTGAATTCAAGAAAAGCAACAACCTATATATCATTCAAGTCCATGTCTTTAATACAATCCATAACTAAAGATTTGGGCTACAAGCCCTACACATAAGCATTACTGGGGTTACATCAACATATGAATCCACTTTATTTTTAAATAGAAGCTCCAACGAACCTATGGTTCCTTACACACCACAATAATATAGTCTGGGCATCAAGCCCTACACATAAATACACTGGTATAGCAATAAAATAAAAATCTATATTTTATTTGAGTTGAGGTCCATCACTCCAACATGATATTCTCAAATCTCATGGTCCTGTAGCAAAAACATTATAAATTTTTATGAGATTACACTCAGTAAGTAAACCACGTTATACAGTCAAATCATAGCATAGCAATCAATAAGCATATAAATGATCTGCATGCATAAACATTTCACAAACACTCAAACATGCAATGTAAGTAACCCCATCATTGTTATATTATATCATATGTGTCCCACGGCCCTGCAATGCCCCATAACAAAGGAGAGCCGCGGCGGCACATATAAATATAATTCAAATCATTTGCACTCATCATTGTTATATTATATCATAGCAAATTATCAGTGCATATAAAGCATTCCACAAATACTCAAACATGCAATGTAAGTAAACCCACTGTTTATACTCTCAATGGTAACTGTAAATGTGACCCACGGCCCTGCAATACCTCAATAGTGTACCAACAAGTATCCCCCCTACTGAAAGGGTCGAAATACCATAGTATACTAACAAGTATCCCCCCTACTGAAGTAGGATCGAAATACCATAGTATACTAACAAGTATCCCCCCTACTGAAGTAGGGTCAAAATACCATACTATACTAACAAGTATCCCCCCTACTGAAGTATGGTCGAAATACCATAGTATACTAACAAGTATCCCCCTACTGAAGTAGGGTCGAAATACCATACTATACTAACAAGTATCCCCCCTACTGAAGTAGGGTCAAAATACCATAGTATACTAACAAGTATCCCCCCTACTGAAGTAGGGTCGAAATACCATAGTATACTAACAAGTATCCCCCTACTGAAGTAGGGTCGAAATACTAGGGTCACGCCATGTCGAAATCCACTAGAACATGTCCTCTAGACGTGTGTGGTATGACAGGATAAAGGAGAACCACGGCGACACATAACAGTACCTCACATCACATGCACTCATCATGTCAATAACAACTCAATATTGCATAAACAGTGGATTATACCTACTGAACAATTGCATGTAATATATCACATCAATGTCATAATAGCTGTATCTCTCATGCATAGCATCCACATATGAAATCATAGTACATAAACAGCCATGTATTCATAACATACATCCACTTACAATTTAGCCAATGACAATTCTTCACATCACAATACATAATTTAAACATTTATGAATTAATTATTAAATACTGATAACTGGCTTACTTACCTCAGTACGCAATCCAACAGGTATAAATAAGCTAGTCAGATATCTGAGCACCTACAGGATCATTTACACAATTAATTGATTAGCAAGGAATATTAAAATGACCCTTAGAATTTCTACCCAGACTAGTTCACGGGCCCTACTTTGGGCTCGAATATCTCCCACTACACACACCCTAATGGGGAAGTAAAAATACCCCAAGAAACTAGAATTCACCCAGATTCTAGCCATATAATTATTTTGCTAATCCTGGCCCGATACGAGGCCCAAAATCTAGCCCAAAGTTAGCCCGCTGCACGGCCCAAAAGGCCTGAACCGGCCGGCCCAGCCGGCCCGGTTCAACCTTTATCCACCGATCCCCTGTTTCACCGAACAGGGGACGGGAACATGGCCGGCGGCCGGGGCCGCCACCGGCCAAATTGAGGGCGGCCCGGCCGCCGGTGGCCGGGCCAGAGCCGGCCGCCGCCGGCCGGCCGCCAAATCTCCCTCCCTAATTTCTCTCATTCTCTCTAACTCCTCCGCGCGGCACGGAACTGTGCCGGCGGCACGGCCGGCCACCATGGCCGGCCGGACCTCCACCGGACGCACGCCCGGCGCCGGTGGAGGTGACAGCCAAAGCTCGGGCCCGGCGAGGCGCGAGCACGCCGCCGGGCCCGAACCAACCGGCCGCCACCGCGCGAGAGGAGGGCCAATTGGCCCTCTCTCTCCACTCTCTCCATCACCACCCGCCGGACGCCACCCCCGGCGCCGGCGGGGTCGCCGATCAAGTATCAGGCCCGGCACGGCGGCGAGCACGCCGCCGGGCCTGAACCAAGGGGGACGACCGGGTTTCCATCACTGTGCCTCCCGGGCTCTCTCTGTCTCCCTGTCTCTTTCTCTCTCTCACGCTATCTCTCTCTCTCTCTCTCTCTTTCTTCTCTCTCTCTCTCTCTCTAGAAGCTAGGGATTACCTGATGGAAGCATGGAAGCGAACGCCAGGACGAAGGAGGGAGTCCCCCTCCATCATATAAATAATCCCCTAATGCAACGCTTCGGTGCACTCAAAAGACGCGCGACGACTAGGCCATTCAATCGTCAAGTCAGGGCCTAAACGTTCATCAAGTCAGGGCCTAAACGTCATGTCAAAAGTCTAAACGCCAAGAAGGTTTTCCCGGGATGCCAGGTATCCCCAAAAGTAAATACTAAGAGTTACGTTCCCCCATGATAATTTATGGGGGGTTACATTCTCCCCCCTTATAAAAATTTCATCCTCGAAATTTGATATACATCCAATGGAATACAAATCCATATTTTCTATCTAATAATCAGTTAAATCTCATTGAAAAGTCACCGTCATCGATACATCGTTGATCTGTGATAAGATACAAATAATTGTGGATGTTTCTTTTTCATTTTCTCCTTAGAACTTCGACATAAGGAATACTACACCATCTTAGGACTTAATCCTTGCGGTCCACCATGTGCACAAGATGATCTTCATAGGTCAATTCTTTCTTAAACTAAATCGTTTAAGTTCTAACACATAACAGGGTTTGAAATACACCTCCTCAATCATAAAGATACGAAACTCATTGAACACCCCAAGAGTAATGAAGACAGTGCTAAGCTATAAGCCACCTCCTATTCCTTGATTATCTCAAATAGTCCAATAAATTGAGGACTCAATTCACCTCTAAACACAAATCTCATCACGTCATTAGTTAATAAAATTTTCCAAATGATCTTCAACCTAAAATTTCAAATCTTTCTGTTTAACATCAACATAACTTTTCTCTTAACTCTGAGCTACATGAAGCTGCCTTGATACTTTCTCATATTTGTTAAACCAGCTCAGTAATCAAAATTATCTCTCTCTCAATTCATTTCAATATGAAGGGAATCTACACCTTATATAATAGATAATTGAAATGAATCCATTTGAATATTGACTTGGTAATAAAATAAGCAATTTCACTAAGGGTATGAAGTACACCAAGCACTTTCTAAATCCATCACATAGGCTCGCACTATATCATCAAAATCTAATTGGTTCATGCAGGTTGTCCATCAATTTGAGGGTGGAAGGCTAGACAGAAATTCAGCTTAATCCATAAAGCTTTATGAAGACATCATCGAATTAGGAGAGTGAGACAAATGGGTTCAGACTCAATTTACGCAGTTTACCATTAAACCGAAAACAAATATTAACATCTTATCCCACTAAAATTTCATCCTTGAAATTAAATATCCTCAAATTGTACTATTAAAGATACTCACTAGCAGCTTTTATTTCATTCTCAAGTACCCAAATGACATATCCAACTTTCAAATTTAATTTAATTTTTCTACCAAATAAAATTAATTTCCTTAAGAAGTATTTCTTTCCTATCATCTTTTTTTTTTTTATTACCTTAACTTCTCACAACACAATCATCATAAATATCATAGAGTCCATCACATGTATTATGTCATCCATTCTTAATTAATAACCTATATCAATTACTGTTAATTCCTCGATAAGACAGTTCAAGTTCTTTTGAATTAAATATACGATAGTTTCCTTCCAATGCTCTCTCAACTCATAAATAGTTGAATGTGCCATTAATCATTACGACACTTATTTTAATCATCATAACGTACTTGTTTCACTCTTGAATACTTCAAGCTAACATCAATGAACATTATGCAATTGAATAGGATATCTTTCATAATTATCATAATACCACCATAACCAATCAATTTCTCATGAATAGGTCTGTATATTCTCAATAAATAATGTAATTTAAATGATTCAAATTCTCGAATCAATTATTTCATTACCAATGATTATCAAAATCATCTATAGATTATGCAATGTCCCATGCCATAACATGACCAACCAATTTAAACCCTTCAAATATCTCAAAGTGACTTCACTAATCTAGCTCAGATGGATACAAGACTTATAAGGTCAATAAAGATTGAAAATGCACTTACCATTCGAAATACATAATTGAAAATTATAGTAATCTCTCTATGACTTGAAAGTGCTAATAGATGTACCCTTAACCATAATCCATAATTAGCAATAGTCAAAATAAAATCATCTCCCTTCTATTTTCTTAACAATAATATGCCACCTATGGCTGATTGATAATTTATCCATACTGGAGAAAATGTCTACATATGAATTATGAAGAAAGGCACAATAAGTATGCACAATAAATTAATGAACAAATATCTTAATTTAGAAATCTATTAACAGATGAAAATTCCCACAAAATTCTTTATCAGTGTAGTTTATCATATTCTCATTCTTGCTAAAATCTTTCACTTTCTACCATCAAAATATTTGGTCATTTATAGCTAAAATCAGTTCTAAAGATTAACAGAGTCTACTGCTCTCAAAAACTTAAACAGTAATTGTCTCAGAATTTAAAATTTTATAATCTTCCTATTTGATCCATCAAGATATAATATGTTGTCAACCATTTCATTAGCATTAATATCAACCATCTCCACATCTAGCAAATTAACAATCAGTTTTGAACATGTAATATCCATAATAGAAGTTCTCTTAGTAAAATTCACTATATATACTTATCCATCCAAACTCAAATTCAGAAAGTATTCAATTGTAATTGATCAAAAACATGTAGATAACTATTTCATTCCCAAAATATCATCAATATAATCATCCATATAACCAGCAGATGAGCTCATAATCTTAAACTTATATATCAACAATGTAAGTTCCACTAATAAAAATTCATTATATACATCCACATTCAAATTTAGATTTACTAACTCAAATCCACATATCAACTCAATTGCAATATGAACATAATGATGATATCTTAATCATATTAGTCAACAATTGCACTTTTCAACTACTATATCATATTCCATATATTCATCTGTCCTTTATTGCATATCCAATTAAAAATTTCATCTCCCATATTATTAAAGGTTTGAAACTGCTACGAATCATTTCCAACAAGTTTGACGGAGCTAAAACCTCTAGAAGCCCCTTGACCTCCCCCGCTGATCAAGGCTACCAGCCAGGGAGCTCACATAATATCATTGGCTTGCGATGGTTTATTCTCAATTCCTATCAAACTTGTAATTCATGATAAACTTTAAATTTCAAGCTTCCAAAGCATAATTCATGAAATTCCTTGAAAGTCATAATTGTCTCCATATCATCCAAGTATTTTGCCTAGAGTGTCAATATGCATATATCCCTAAGGTCATAACCTAGGTCTTGTGGGTTATGGGCCCACCACGCTTCCGCTGCGCACTCTGATGCTGCATGTCCTGCATAGACTGCGCCATACCCGAGAGAGCTTGAAGCATCTCGGACTGGAATCGCTGGTGCTCAGTCCCTACTAGGTTGGCAGGGGCCATACCTCCAGTAGTTCCTTGACCCACCGGCTGATCAGCAATACCGGCCAGAGAGTCCTCCTCAAATAGTTGGCTCCTAGTATGGCGAGCCATAACTAATTCCTGGTAAATTGGATGTGGTTAATATTATCATAAACTAATGTGTCAGGTGTCTCTAAGTATAATGTCATCAAAATATGTCTCTCTACATGTTATCATATCAATATGTTCGTGTCCCTAGGGTCAAAACCGTATCATGTCAATATGTCCGTGTCCCTAGAGTCATAACCTGGGCTCTGATACCATAAAAGCTGTCATGCCCCAGACCCAAAAATTTTGAGCTAGGGTGACAACCCGCCGCGTGCCGGGCACGCAAGGCGTCCCAAAACATGACACTGAATTCAAGAAAAGCAACAACCTATATATCATTCAAGTCCATGTCTTTAATACAATCCATAACTAAAGATTTGGGCTACAAGCCCTACACATAAGCATTACTGGGGTTACATCAACATATGAATCCACTTTATTTTAAATAGAAGCTCCAACGAACCTATGGTTCCTTATATACCACAATAATATAGTCTGGGCATCAAGCCCTACACATAAATACACTAGTATAGCAATAAAACAAAAATCTATATTTTATTTGAGTTGAGGTCCATCACTCCAACATGTTATTCTCAAATCTCATGGTCCTGTAGCAAAAATATTATAATATTTTTATGAGATTACACTCAGTAAGTAAACCACGTTATACAGTCAAATCATAGCATAGCAATCAATAAGCATATAAATGATCTGCATGCATAAAAATTTCACAAACACTCAAACATGCAATGTAAGTAACCCCATCATTGTTATATTATATCATATGTGTCCCACGGCCCTGCAATGCCCCATAACAAAGGAGAGCCGTGGCGGCACATATAAATATAATTCAAATCATTTGCACTCATCATTGTTGATCATAGCAAATTATCAGTGCATATAAAGCATTCCACAAATACTCAAACATGCAATGTAAGTAAACCCACTATTTATACTCTCAATGGTAACTGTAAATGTGACCCACGGCCCTGCAATACCTCAATAGTGTACCAACAAGTATCCCCCCTACTGAAAGGATCAAAATACCATAGTATACTAACAAGTATCCCCCCTACTGAAGTAGGGTCGAAATACCATAGTATACTAACAAGTATTCAGTAGGGTCGAAATACCATAATACTAACAAGTATCCCCTACTGAAGTAGGGTCAAATACCATAGTACTAACAAGTATCCCCCCTACTGAAGTAGGGCTGAAGTAGGGTCGAAATACCATACTATACTAACAAGTATCCCCCTACTGAAGTAGGGTCGAAATACTAGGGTCACGCCATGTCGAAATCCACCAGAACACGTCCTCTAGACGTGTGTGTGGTATGACAGGATAAAGGAGAACGCAGCGACACATAACAGTACCTCACATCACATGCACTCATCATGTCAATAACAACTCAATATTGCATAAACAGTGGATTATACCTACTAAACAATTGCATGTAATATATCACATCAATGTCATAATAGCTGTATCTCTCATGCATAGCATCCACATATGAAATCATAGTACATAAACAACCATGTATTCATAACATACATCCACTTACAATTTAGCCAATGACAATTCTTCACATCACAATTCATAATTTAAACATTTATGAATTAATTATTAAATACTGATAACTGGCTTACTTACCTCAGTACGCAATCCAACAGGTATAAATAAGCTAGTCAGATGTCTGAGCACCTACAGGATCATTTACACAATTAATTGATTAGCAAGGAATATTAAAATGACCCTTAGAATTTCTACCCAGACTAGTTCACGGGCCCTACTTTGGGCTCGAATATCTCCCACTACACACACCCAAATGGGAAGTAAAAATACCCCAAGAAACTAGAATTCACCCAGATTCTAGCCATATAATTATTTTGCTAATCCCAACCCGATACGGGCCCAAAATCCAGCCCAAAGTCAGCCCGCTGCACGGCCCAAAAGGCCTGAACCGGCCGGCCCAGCCGGCCCGGTTCAACCTTTATCCACCCGATCCCCTGTTTCACCGAACAGGGGACGGGAACATGGCCGGCGGCCGGGGCCGCCGCCGGCCAAATTGAGGGCGGCCCGGCCGCCGGTGGCCGGGCCAGAGCCGGCCGCCGCCGCGGCCGCCGCCAAACCTACTCTCCCTCCTCAATTTCTCTCATTCTCTAACTCCTCCGCGCGGCACGGAACTGTGCCGGCGGCACGGCCGGCCACCATGGCCGGCCGGACCTCCACCGGACGCACGCCCGGCGCGGTGGAGGTGACAGCCAAAGCTCGGGCCCGGCGAGGCGGCGAGCACGCCGCCGGGCCCGAACCAACCGGCGAAGCCGGTTCGGCTTCCGCCACGCGAGAGGAGGGCCAATTGGCCCTCTCTCTCCACTCTCTCTCCCACCATCCCGCCGGATGCCACCCCCGGCGCCGGCGGGGTCGCCGGTCAAGTATCAGGCCCGGCGCGGCGGCGAGCACGCCGCCGGGCCTGAACCAAGGGGGACGACGGGTTTCCATCACTGTGCCTCCCGGGCTCTCTCTGTCTCCCTGTCTCTTTCTCTCTCTCACGCTATCTCTCTCTCTCTCTCTCTCTTTCGTTCTCTCTCTCTCTCTCTCTCTAGAAGCTAGGGATTACCTGATGGAAGCATGGAAGCGAACGCCAGGACGATGGAGGGAGTCCCCTCCATCATATAAATAATCCCCTAATGCAACGCTTCGGTGCACTCAAAAGACGCGCGACGACTAGGCCATTCAATCGTCAAGTCAGGGCCTAAACGTTCGTCAAGTCAGGGCCTAAACGTCATGTCAAAAGTCTAAACGCCAAGAAGGTTTTCCCCGGGATGCCAGGTATCCCCAAAAGTAAATACTAAGAGTTACGTTCCCCCATGATAATTTATGGGGGGTTACATTGCCCTTTTACTAAAGGGTTCTTTCATCAGCCTCCACAAGGATTTTGCATGTCAAACCAAGTTTCAGCCTAGTTATCCTAACTGAAAGGTCTCCCTCCTGAATAGCAAATGTGGCTCCTGACAGTGTGTATTAGACATCATCTGAGACCTCTAATTCTTGGCTCCACCCATGAAAATCTCTTTGAGTCTTCAGACTTTTCAGTACTTTCTTTGGATTTGTTTCATTGGTTCATTGAGATATGCTGATTTAAATATTTTCAAACCATCATTATATTGTTAAGTAATAGACTTGAGAAAATGCTACAGATTTTCAATCCTCACTTTGCAGATCTATGGTGATCCAGAAGCTGCTGACATTGTGTTTACTTGTGGAGCAGATATTGTTGTTGTTGGCATAAACATCACCACTCAAGTCAGATTGACAGGTTCTAGCCCCACTATGTCTTTAAGTTGGTTTTTGTTTCCTTTTCAATGTTCAACTCTCACCCAAAGCAAATGCAATTTGTGATCGCAGATGAAGACTTCTCATAACTAAGAAATTCAAAAGGAAAACACGCTCAATTGTTATGTAACATGTGCAAGTTCTATAGAGACTGGCATGCGAAATCTGATGGTGTATATGGTATATTTACATTTGTTCCCCATCTTTCCTCATTCTTACTCGCAAACATCTCTATAATGGTTTGACTTAGACAAGTTTCCGAATTCAGGGATTTTCCTCCGTGACCCAGTCAGCTTTGCAGCACTGGCCCGACCAGATCTCTTCACATTCAGAAAAGGGGTTGTGAGGGTGGAGACACAGGGCATCTGTGTGGGACATACATTAATGGACCAAGGATTGAAAAAGTAGGACTGTAACTAAATTTCCTCTTGCTTATTCTTGGTCATTATTGATTCTACCAAACTTTTGGTGCAGGTGGAACACGATTAACCCTTGGTCAGGCTATTCACCAATTTCAGTTGCATGGACAGTTGATGTACCTGGAGTTCTTGCATTTGTCAAAGAACTACTCATGAAACCATGAAAACTGAAATCAGTCTTAGATACCTGCCTCATTTGTGCCGCGGATCTCAGACGTGGAGGTTCTCTACCATACCTCTGTTTATTTGGCTCTTGTTTCTCTTTGCAGCTTTAAATGTTGGATATGAAAGCTTTGCTTGTGATATTGAATTGCCAAATATTTTCATGAAAAAGCAACTCTCTAGTGTAATTTCAAAGTGACAGCGTTACGTTACAACCCCTTTTATATCAATTTCTGTTTCATGATTGAAATATTATCATCTAATCAGTTTATCTATTCGTATGAAAGCTACTTGGACTATTAAGTTTTGCTGTTTTAAATGCCTTAGGGTTAGTATCTTGCATGTGACCTGAAACCATGATCTATCTGTTCGGTAAAGTGCAATTTTGCTTTCCATGTAATGTCCATGAATGATGTGATTGGGCTGTCTTTGGCGGCATATAAATTTTGGCTACTTAACATATAGAGGGGAAGTTGGAAGTAAAAATAAAAGGCAAACTATTCTTTACAGACTACTTAGAGAACTTGTGCTTTACTATCATCATAATAAAATGTGTTCTTTGTTAAAATATAAAGATGTTTAGTTTTTAGTATTTTATTTTATTTTATTTAGTCTGAGTTAGGCTTTTACATAATGGACCTATTTTATTATGCTTTGGTGTAGTAGCCTCGGATGGATAAGATCATAAGAGGCATTATATTTATCCGTAGAACCAAGAAACAATATTTATATGGTGGATTGTTTAATGAAACGATAGATCTATTTTTGTTCTTGAGAGAAAACCTTCTTCTATCCTGATTTTTCTTTCCAAAATAATCTGTGTTGAAAACAATCCCAACAAAAATTGGTATCATAACATGGTTGCAAAGAAATCTTGCAGCGTGGTGAGAGATCGAAAAAAAAGAAATCTTTCGACTTTCTTTGTTTCCGTAAACGGCGACAAATTTCTCTCCATGGGCATCTCCACTAACCTCCCGAGAAATCCTCCTGTTGAAAAAAGCATATCACCGTCAACAAAAAGCTTTTCCTGCCTCTCCTGACGGAAAGCTCGAAGCTTTCTCTCCCTCGAACCTATGTCAGGCTTCCAAAGAAGTGCGTTAGGGAACATGTACATATCACAAGCCTTTTGGCTGGATATTTGGTTATTTGGTGAAACAGGAGAAAAGGAAAGCCTATATATTAAAAAAAAAAAGAAGAAAAACCCTTTTGGCAGCAAGTGAGTATTTGGTGAAAAAGGAGGAAACGAAAGCCTATATATATATATATCAATCAACCTTCTATCCCTATTTTTGATGGAGAAAATTATGATTATTGGAGCATCAAGATGAAAACCCTTTTTATTTCACAAGAAATATGAGATCTAGTAGAGTACGAGTATGAAGACCCAGTTAATCCAACAAATCATCAGAAGGAGCAACTGAAGGACTACAAAAAGAAGGATAATAAAGCCCTATTCTTCAGCCAACAAGTTGTGTCTGAGAAACTTTTCTCCAGAATTATTAGAGCCACCAAATCAAAGGCGGCATGGGACATCTTACAAGAGAAATTTCAAGGCAACATAAAGGTAAGAGCTATCAAACTTCAAACTCTAAGAAGAGAGTTAGATAATTTAAAAATACAAGAAAATAAAAAATTGAAGGATTACTTTTCTAAAATTATAAAGATTGTTAATCAAATGAAGAGCTATAGTGAAACCATCACCGAGCAAAGAATATGTGAGAAAATTTTGGCTAGTTTATCTCCAAAATTTGATACAATAGTTACAATTGTTGAATAATCTAAAGATCTTTCTGAATTAAGTGTTCATGAATTAATCGGATCTCTTGAAGCTCATGAGCAAAGATTGTTTAGGCATAAAGAATCATCAATTGAAAGTGCCTTTTAATCTAAACTCAAAGTGGTTGATAAAAATTCTTAAAAAGAATCGTCTAGTCATGCTCCAGTCAAAAGAGAGTCATTCAGAGGTGAAAACTAGAGTAGAGGAAGAGGAAGAAATATGAAAGAAAGAGGTAGAGAAATGCAAAGAAATAATTTTTCAAGAAGGCAATATGATGAGAGCACTCAACAAAGGTGCAACATATGTAAAAGGTCTTCTCATGCTGAAAAAGATTGCTGGTTTAGGAGAAATTAAACCCCAATGTTATAATTGTAAAAAGTTTGGACATGTTCAAAAAGATTGCAGGTACAAAGCAAGTGAGCAAGCATACTTCTCAAAAGAAAATGAAGGCCAACAAAGCACACTATATGCATGTCAAACTACAGAAGAGCAAAGAAATAATGTGGTATCTTGATAGTGGATGCAACAATCATATGACTAGTGACAAATCTATTTTTGTGGACATTGACAGTTCTTCAATTTTACAAGTGAAGATGAAAAATGGTGTTCTAGTCCAAGCAAGAGGAAAAGGCACAATTGCTATCAATACCAAGAAAGGAAGGAAATTCATCCATGATGTTTTACTTGTTCCAGACTTGAAGCGGAATCTCTTGAGTGTTGGACAGTTGATTGAGTATGGGCACATGGTACACTTTGATGATAATGTTTATAAATTATATGACAGAGAGATGAAAAAGCAACTTATGGCAAATATCAAGATGGAGAAAAATAGAGGTTTTCCTCTTATTCTGCACTATGCAAAGGATGCTGCATGGAAGATGAAAGTGAATGATGAGTCATGGCTATGGCACAAAAGGTTTGGGCACTTAAACTTTCAAAGCTTAAGAAGTTTATATCAAAAGAATATGGTGTATGGTCTACCAGTAATACATGACAAGGAAGAACCCTATGAAGGATGTGCACTTTGAAAACAACATAGAGAGGCATTTTTAAAAGAGCGTGTATGGAGAGCCAAAGCACCATTGGAGCTTATTCATACTGACATATGTGGACCTAGAAAAAATCCTTCTCATGCAGGTAACATCTATTTCATTATTTTTATTGATGATTATTCAAGGATGACATGGGTGTATTTTATGAGACATAAATTAGAGGCATTTCTTATCTTCAAAAAGTTTAAAAATCTTATGGAAAGACAAAGTGGGCATTATATCAAGGTGCTGAGAAGTGATAGAGATGGTGAATACAATTCAAATGAATTTGAGAAATTTTGTGAAGATGATGGTGTACAAAGATAATTGACTATTGGCTATGCACCAGAGCAAAATGGAGTTGCAGAAAGAAAGAACCGTACTATTATTGAGATGTCTAGATCTATGCTCAAAGACAAAGGTCTTCTAAATTTTTATTGGACAAAAGTAGTAAATACAACAGTGTATCTGATGAATAGATGTCCAACAAAAGCTCTTCAGAATATAATACCATTTGAAGCCTGGTCTGGTAGAAAGCCTTCAGTGAAGCATTTCAAAATCTTTGGATGTGTATGCTATGCACATATTCCAAAGGAAAGAAGACACAAACTTGATGAAGTAAAAAATATATCGTTGTTGGTTACAGTTCTAAATCAAAAGGTTACATACTTTTTAGCTTGAAGCAAAATCAAGTGAACATAAGAAGAAATGTTATTTTTAATGAGAAAGTTGCTTGGAATTGGAAGCAAAAGAAAGTTGAAGAAAATATTATTCCTCTTGATGAAAAAATTCATGATGCTCAAAATGAAGAAAATAAGGTTGAAAGTTCAGCACAAACTTCTCCAAGCGTAAGCCCATTTTCAACTTTAAGTTCAAGTTCATTTTCAAGTTCTACTCCTATAAAAATGAGAAGATTAAGTGACATTTATGCTTCTTGTAATTTCTACATGATTGAGCCTGAAACTTATGAAAATGCTATGCATGAAGAAGTATGGAACAAGGCAATGCAAGAAGAAATCAATATGATTGAGAAGAACAAAACTTGAAAATTAGTGAAGAAACCAAGTGATAAGGAAATCATTGGCTTAAAATGGATCTACAAAAAAAACACAATCCAGATGGCATATCATTCAAAGACACAAAGCAAGATTAGTAGCAAAGGGATACTCTCAATTACCTAGTATTGATTATCAAGAAACTTTTGCACCTATTGCTTGACATGATACAATTAGAAGTCTTATTTCTATAGCAGCACATAAAAGTTGAAAACTACACCAACTAGATGTAAAGTCAGCATTCTTGAATGGAGTATTAGAAAAAAAAATTTATGTTGAACAACCTCAAGGCTTCATCATCAAAGGTAAAGAAAGCAAGGTATACAAGTTGAAGAAAGTATTGTATGGGCTGAAGCAAGGACCAAGAGCATGGTACTCTCAAATTGACACCTACTTCAATGAAAAAGGTTTTCTAAGAAGTTCAAGTGACCAACACTTTATGTAAAGAAGCAAGGTAATGATATTCTCATTGTCTCTCTTTATGTTGATGATTTAATTATTACTAGTAACAATGAGAATATGATCTTGACATTCAAAAGTGATATGATGAGAAGATATGAAATGAATGATATGGGTTTGCTTCATTATTTTTTGGAAATTGAAATCAATCAAAGAAAAGATGTTATCTTTATCAGTCAAAAGAAGTATGTAGAAGGCATTCTCAAGAAATTCAAAATGAAAATTTGCAATAGTGTGAAACACCTTTTGTGATAAACGAGAGTTGATGAAAGAAGATGAAAGTGGTGAAGCCAATGCATAATTATACAGAAGCGTTATTGAAAGTTTATTATATCTAACAATTATAAGGCCAGACATAATATTTGCATCAAGTTTACTTTTCAGATTTATGAAAAAGCCAAGTAATCTTCACTTTGGACAAGCAAAAAGAGTTTTGAGATGCATTAAAGGTACCAAAGATTATGAGATCATGTATGAAAGAAATAATGATGATATTGTGAAGTTATTTGGGTTTTATGATAGTGATTGGGCTGAAGCATTGATGACATGAAAAGCATATTAGGTTATGTATTCTTTTATGAATTTGGTATCATATCTTGGGCATCCAAGAAGCAAGATACAGTGGCATTATCATCTTCTGAAGCAGAATATGTTTCAATAACTTTGGCAGCATAACAAATAATTTGGTTGAGAAGAATACTTAAAGATATGGATGAGAAGCAAGAAGAAGCTACTACTCTACTATGTGACAGCAAATCTACTATTTCTATGATAAAAAATCCTATATATCACAACCGCACCAAGCACATCAAAATTAAGTACCTTTTCATAACAAAAATGGTAGAAGAAAAAGAAATTGAAGTCTAGTATGTAAAGACTGAAGACCAAATTGTAGACATCTTCACCAAGGCACTATCCAATAAGAAATTCATTCACTTTAGAAATCTCATGGGTATCCAAGAACAACCATTAAAGGGAGTGTTAAAATATAATTATTGTTAGTTTTTAGTATTTTATTGTATTTTATTTAGTCTGAGTTGGGCTTTTACATAATGGGCCTATTTTATTATGCTTTGGTGTGGTAGCCTTAGATGGATAAGATCATAAGAGGCATTATGTTTATCCGTAGAACCAAGAAATAATATTTATATGGTGGATTGCTTAATGAAATGATAGATATATCTTTCTTCTTGAGAGAAAACCTTTTTCTACCCTGATTTTTCTTTCCAAAATAATGTGTTGGAAACAATCCCAACATTCTTGTCCTTTTATAAAAAAAGGAGAATCAAGATGGAATTTGGTTGAAGAAAGGCGTGTCTATCAAAGCTCATATTTCTTACTTTTTTAATATATTTTATTTCTTACTTTTTGTTGGAAAAGCTTGAGATTTTTTTTAATATACTTCTTTCAACCTTCTCATAGCCTTTCTATTTATTTGCAGATGCTTGCTAATAATGGCTACAAAATGATGGAAAAGTGACACATGTGCATCAAAAAGACTCATCAAGTTTCCAAAGGAGGAGCTTTCAGAAGGAAAAGATACTAACTCAAATTTAACCTCTCACAATAAGTGCTTATGCATGATCATGATGAGATGGAAAAATCTCTAAAAACACTACATCACAAATGTCACTTTATCAAGATTTGATCTTGCAGAAATTCTTTTTGGCTTGGGTTGATTTGACTTTAGGTACTCTACATGGATGCCTTTGATTTAAAACTATCCTTTGATGGGAGCTCATCCTTTAGTTTTTATTTCCCTTAGATGCTTTAATAATTTGATATTGGTGTCTTTGATCCGGGTCTGTTATATTATTTAGGAAGATATCGATCACTTTTGCTTAATTGTGAAGATTACTTCTAGTTGTATTATGCTATATATAAGGTAATAAATATTTTTATATTTTTTACGTTTCATATGCAATTACTAGATGTTATAAGTTTCTAATAATAACTGAGGAAATGAATAATTTGATTTGTGTAGCTATTTGTACAACCAACTCAAGAAATCAAAACTACTCAACATATATGGCTTCATAGACCTTGGACAGATCTTTGTACACTCTAGATCGGATGGAGCATGATCAGATTTGATTGCTAAAAGATTAGAGCATTGTTATGTAGATCAATTGTTTCTAGCTCTTTATAACTTTGGGTAAGTACCTTTTTAATAAAAAAATAATACTTTTGATATTAAGTTATTGATTATTGTTATTATGTTTATGAAGGGATCATTGGTTCTTGTTGGTTATTGATCCTCATTGGACAAAGTATATTTTTATGATTCTATTGGACGTTCAGAGAAAAATAATTGAAAGGTGTTATTAATACGTAAGTATTTATTTTTTTATAATTTTATAATAATTTGCCTAGGTTATATCATTTGAGTCTCACACTATTATTATACTTTGTTATATCAATGCACTCAAAATATATAATGCTAAAGCTGACCGAATTGCAAGAAAAATACTTACTTTGGAGTTAGTTCAGGTATATTGAGTTGCACATTCTTTTAATAATTCATAAAATTAGATCTTATTTGTTTGAATCTTATAAAAACTTTTAAATTTATTTTTTAAGTGTCTTAAGCAACCATCAGATGTTGAATGTGGCATTATGTCATCATGTATATGAAGGAGATAATTAGAATCATATCATTTCAACCGATGAAAAGGTAAGTTATTATTGCATGCTTCATATGAGTAGTACTTTTTATGGTTTTAGATTTTTGTGTCTGTGTTATTTAGTGCTCATTTTTTAAGTAATTTATGTATATATACATTTGGCAAGAAGAAAACTTATAAACAAGAAGAGATCGACATTATGTGTGCAGAATGGTCGAGTACTTGCAAGGTTTCATTTGAAGAAATGTTATGGATGTTTGTATATTGAAGTTTGGATTATCTAAAAATGTTATGGATGTTTGTATGACAGTATTGGATATTTTAATTCAATATATTTGGGATTTTTTTGGAATTGAAAGTATATGTTTGTATGACAGTATTGGATATTTGTATAACAGTATTAGATATTTCAATTCAATATTTTTGGGCTTTTTTGAAATTGAAAGTATATGTTTGTATGACAGTATTGGATATTATACTACGTTTTGAATATAGAAACGTAGTCTAAAGCAAATGATAGACTATGTTTTTCAATAAAAAAAGTAGTCTTTTGTATAGTTATAGAGTATATTCTCTAATAAAAATGTAGTCTAAATGTATTTAAAGACTACATTTTTTGACTTTTAACTACGTCTAAAAAACGTAGTCTAAAAGAGAAACTTTTAACTACACTTACACTTTTAACTACACTCACCTAGACTACCCTTTAGAAAACGTAGTCTAAATATAAAAGACTACATTTTTTAGATGTAGTCTAATTAACTTTTTGTAGTAGTGAAAGAAACTTAAATTACAAGAAATAGAAGGGACACAGAGTGCTTGAAAAAGGTCTAAATGATGTCCAGTGTCTAGAATCAAACGATAAGTTCCAACGACATCAACTAGAGCTTTGACTCTGTTTTCCATTAAAACGAAGTTTTTATTTGGGTTTATGGTTTGGATTGTAAGGAATCTCTGCATCGTATTAGAAACATGAGTGGTACAACCAGTATCAATCCATCAAGTATTATAAAGAACTTCTGTTAAGTTTGATTCGAAACATACAAAAGCCCTAGGCTTACCTTTCTTTTCAAGCTATGCCTTACATTTCAAGCAATCTTTCTGATAGTGTCCATGTTCTTTTGCAGAAATGACACTTATCATCCTTTTGTTCCTTCTTGTGGATTTGAGCAAATGACCGATTTATCTTTAGTGGCCATTGCTTGCTCCTTCCTTTCTTATCCTTCATTGATTTCTTTCAGCTCTTGCTGACCCATGAGATTGATAGAATAATTTTCTTATTTCTTAAGTCTTGCTTCTCTTGAATGAGCATACTTTGCAGTTCATTCACATTCCACTTATCATTCATAGTGTTATAACTCATGTAAAATGGACCATACTCAGGAGGCAAGGAATTGATAATGAATTACACACAAAAAATTTCATTCACTTTCAATCCCATAGTCTTTAGTCTTGCTGCTATGTTTATCATTTTAACAACATGCTCATGCATAGTAAGAGAACCATCAAACTTAATGTTGGTTAAAGCACTCATCAATGTTGGGAAGTGCTTCCACAAATTGCATAAATTCATTAGCACTTCCAGTGATGTTGTTTGCTACAGTCATTCGCATGAACATCAGGCTAAGTCTATTTGACCTTTCCCAAGTCTTATGGAAAAACCTCTGTTTAACACTGCTAGGTCAGTAAGAGCAGTGGGTTTCTTATTTATGAGTGCCAAATCAAAATCTAGAACATCAAGGTGAAACTGAACTTGTTCGTGCCATTTAGAGAAATATATTAAGCCCATTGAAAGTTTGAACATACATAGCTTGCGGATGAAAAGAAATAGGAACAGATACTGCAAATATAGAGAATATGCTCACACATTAATGCTTTGAGTAATATACTTAAATAAATATTTAAATTCCATCAAGTAAACAATAAGTGCATATTAAAGTTCTCCTTTGAGTAATACAACAATATACAACAATAAACATAATTGATGCTTAATTTTAATTTTATATACTTGGCAATTATATATACTCAAATTAGATATGTTTGCGATCTTTGGATATGCTAAACATACCTAACCAAGCATATTAATTGACCACATCATGTCCATAGATTATAAAAACGATGAATCAACCTTTGGGCAACCCTTAAATATTTATAATAAATGAACTTTAATATAGTCATAACAAATAAACAATCATGTCATTTATTTATAAGAATCACATAATTATGAGTAATTAAATTTATTTAATTTGATATCTATAAATTTTTTAATTTGGTCCCTTTGGTGACTAACAAATTACACAAAATATAGACATCAAATTTGATCAATGATAATATCATGCGTGAATACAAAAGACTTAAGGTCTTATAACATACCCATAAAAAAATTGATCTAGTAATATTAGAAGGTAAAACATAAATTTCAACTGTTGGGGCCTTTCATTGTCAACGATTTGATTCGTGGAGTAATAATGTGCTTGCCCTCAAGCCCCTTGGTCACTTTCCATGCATGACCAAACGAGTACTTCACTGCTATACTATTCTAATTGTTGCCGCCGGGATCCATCCTCCAACTCGAGCGCGGTCGATCTCCTGGGGCGGACCTGTACAGAAGTCCTCACGCGAGAGGCATTGGGGGTGGCCCTCCGTGGAAGACCCTCCGATGCTCAAGTCAGTAGGGGAATCGGCGATCAATAGAAAACGGGGAGGTGGATCTCTTCGGAGAGTCTCTCCAGGGGCGGCCGATCGGGAGCTCACAAAGGGGGAGCGCCGACGAGCAGCAGGGGAGAGTGGGAGAGTGAGTGTGAGAGTGAGTGCATACCTAAGGAAATCTGGGAGTGTCATATTTATAGGTTGTCACTTGTATCTTGAGCGCCTTCTGGAAGGTTTGAGGGTTGTTAGGATATGGAGATGGATCGAATCAGGCCATTGTGGGGCCGTTTGGATCCGTATCTTGTTTGTTAAGGGATCGACGGCTAGGAGAGCTCCTCGATGGCTTGAGATCTGGTAGGTGCGTAGATCCCAGGTAGCCGTATTAGGTTCTAGACCACTTCTCAATATGATTCTTTGTCTGAGATGCTGTTACGATAGGCCTAGGCTCTCCTGAGCCAGGTTCCATGGGGGTGAGTATCGGATCATGGATCGCTCGGGAAAGATGAGCTATGGAGAAAGCCGAGCTATGGAAGCTCGGAGAGAATCAAGCTATGGAAGCTCGAAAAAGCCGAGCTATGGGAAGCTCGGGGAAGCCAGCCATGGGAGCTCGGGGAGACGAGCCATGGGGGCTCGGGGAAGCCGAGCTATGGGAAGCTCGGGGAAGCCGAGCCATGGGAGCTCGGGGAGACGAGCCATGGGGGCTCGGGGAGACGAGCCATGGGGGCTTGGGGAAGCTGGGCTATGGAAGCTCAGGGAGAGCCGAGCTATGGGAGCTTGGGGGAGCCGAGCTATGGAAGCTCGGGGAGAGCTGAGCTATGGAGGCTCGGGGAGAGCCGAGATATGGGAGCTCGGGGAGCCGAGCCACGGGAGCTCGGGGGAGCTGAGCTGCGGGAGCTCGGGGAAGAAGAGCCATGGGAGCTCGGGGAAGACGAGCTACGGGAAGCTCAGGGACATCATGGTGGGCGGAGGGACGGGGTCAGTCTTAGCCTCCTCACACGAATATTGATGCAATGATGATTTTACCCCCCAATACATGCCCTCCACTCCCTAGTTCGAAGCGTAGGTTCGGGCATAGGGAGTATAGGCCTAGGCGGCGTGACCTGTATTTGGGTGCATGTATCTGATTGCCTACGCAATGATGCCTTAATTAATGCAGCGAGGTCATTATGCCTTCGTGGATAAGGCTCCTCCAGGGGTGACGGTTGGGGAAACGCCACGTAGCAAATCCCGAGTAACAGGCTTTTATCGAGGCGGTTCTGGATGCCTCGGGCGAAGCGCCTCGCCTTCTTAAGATGGCTTCCTTAGGGGGGAAGCAGAGCGACAGCAGCACTGTATCTGTTTGCAATATCCTCTCATTCTATTTCCTGGAGAGTTCCATCCTCTGTAACGTTTGCCGTTTCGCCTGGTGCTTTTTTCGGCTAGGATGACGATGAGCCCCGACGACATAGCTACGGAGATCGTTGCTGAGGACGTGAAAGATTCGCCAGAGGTATGGTATTCCTTCAGACGTCGTTCTGCGATTGCCGGGACTTGAGCACAGGGTCTCGCGAGATCTGGAGCATGGGGTCTTCATTTATGAAGATAGTTTGAAAGCAGGCCTCCGGTTTCCTCTTCATCCCTTGGTGAAGGAAATCATGACACATTATAACATCTGTCCGGCGATGGTGGCCCCAAATAGCTGGCAAAGCATTATCGTATTTATCTCGATGTGCCATCAGATTCAGATCATCGCCACTCTCCCTCTTTTTCGTGCCTGCTATCATCTGATACCCGGGAGGAAATCGGAGTGGCCTTACATCGGACCTCGGAGGTCCTTCAACACGATCGTGGATAAGCCGTCCTCCATAAAGGGATGGAAGAGTCGGTTCGTCATCGCCGAGGGGAACATTGGTTCCGACTTCCCTCGGAGATGGGGAAATTTCGTTCGGGATGCGAAATGCACCCAGTTTTGTCCGAGCGGGAGGAGAAAGATTTGGACATCCTCCGCAACGGCCAGGTGTTCTCGGCCAATGATCTGCTATCGGAGGGGGCCCTTTTCGTGGCCGGGCTTAGTCCTTTGGACCCGCAAGGTGAGTCCTCCCTTTTGTCTTCTCCGCTGTTTGTTATCTAGGCAGACGTGTTAGGGTTTAATTGCATACTTTCTATTCTCGCAGCCAAGAGGTCAGCGTTGTCGAGTCTCGTCAAGAGGAAGAGGGGCAAGCGCCCAGGAGAGAGCGGCGGCGCGGAGAGAGGTAGGCCCGAGAAAAGGGCTCATACTTCCATAAGATGCTCGCCGGACGCCGGAGTGACCATGACGGGAGCGTCGGAAGCGAGGGAGGATTTGAGGTGGGCAGCTGAGATCCCTTGTCCCCCTTGTGGTGGAGCTATCGGATAGCTCGGATGAGATCCCATCGGCTCCTCCGGCCGCACCCCCTTTGAAAGATGAGCCGATGACGATTCGCGAAAGTCATCGTTTCTGGGGGGCTTTCCCTAACCGCGGGCTTACTCCCGACCTCAGTGGGAGAGCGAGAGGGAGTGGCCGCCGTTGGTGAGGTTCAGGGCAAGAGAGTCCGGGGGTAGCGATGTGGGACCGCCCGCAGTGGTTTGAGAAGCAAGCCGGATAGATGTTCCGGCAGAGCCTACAGAGGAGATGCAGGTGATTGTGGCCAAAGGAGACGGGTCGGGAGAGGAAGCGCAGCGAGATGAGAGTCCCGCAATGGAGACTCCTTCAAAAAGGGTTTTGGGGAGGCTGGCGCTTGGGTTGGCTGAATTATCTGAGGAAGCTCAAGCCAGAGCTCTGATAGAAGAGGCTGGAGGTTGAAGGCTTCTCAGTCGGAGGTCGCCCGAGTTGACTCCTCGGGTGGAGACGGCCAACCCAGTAGCTTGAACATGGGTGTGGAAGAAGCGTTTTCCACTTTAATGAGGTCAGCCTTGTACCCGGGTGCAAATCCCTCGGCGGACAAGTTCGCGGACTTGGAGTTGGTTGATGCCGCGTTCGGGCAGCAGGGCATGGCCGAAAGCGTCCATCTTCTTCCCGATATTGACAACCCGACCCTCATGAAGATGACACGGGCCTACGCCTCGCGGGTGAGTCACCATTCTTGGGTGGTGGATACTTTCCGGTTGACTTGATCGCATATTCTTATTCATTTTTTATCCTGTAGAGTGTTTTGCTTTCTCGGGCGATGTGCTGGCGTTTAAGTTTGGCGACGGGGGCCAGTGTTCAGGCCAGGAGAGCCAGCGCCGAACTCCGATCGTGAGTAGAGGCATCCAGAAGTTCGAGGAACTCCTGGCCACTAGCAACAAAAGCTTGGCGGGGATGAAGGCGTCGTATCAGGCCGCTTTAGCTGAAGCGTCTAAGCAAAAGCGTAAAGTGAAGGAGTTATAGGGGCTCCTAGCGAAGAACGACGACGCGTGCTCGGAGTTGGCTCGAGTTAAGTCAAAGCATTCTGAGGAAGTGGCGGCGATGCAGAAAGAACACAATGAGAGTCTGGGCCGGCTGGGGAAGGAGGCTGCCGACGAGAGAAAATGCCTGGCCAGAATGCTCGATGAGGTAGGGGAGAAGCTGCAGCGGCGCGATTGCGAAGTCGCTGACTTGAGAGTCAGCGCTAAATGGCACGAAGGAATGATAGCCCGGCTGAGTGACGAGCTATCCCAAGCCTGGGGAGAGATCGAAGATAAGCAGTTGAACATTAACACTCTCCAAGAGAGGGTCGAGTTGGTTAGGGTCGATAAAGCGAGGGCCAGAGGTGAGGCCGAGGAGCTGACCAAAAGCTTGGCCCGACAAAAAGAGGAGGTACGATCCCATTTCCCTTTTTTAGTTTCCTTTGTCGGTTCCTCGTGGCGCCGACTGATTCTGGTTTCGCAGATGGAAACATTAGGGTTGGACAATCGGGCCTTGCAAGGTGAGCTTGCATCTAGCCGAAGTAGGAGTTTGGAACTCGAGGCGTGGGCCGGCGAGTTCGAGGAGCAAACTGTTTTTCTGCGGGCTCAGGTCGCGGAAGCTGAGAGGAAGGTTGCCCTATTGCGGAGCCAAATGGCCGAGGCTAAGATGCAACTCGCCATGCTCAAGGGCGAGCAGGACGTAATTGGCACTGACGCCTTCCAACTCGGAGTGGAAGAGTGCAAACACAAGATATCCAGCGAGCATCCGGAATGGATCTCTCTTTCCTGGATGCCGAAGCTCTTGACGTCGGTGACTCTGGGGGCGAAGAGGAGGATGAGTACATCGACGCTTCAGATACCGATCTTGGTGCCGCCCCAGGTCCCAGCGAGGCCGCAGCTTCTGGAGGACATTCGCAGACCGTCGCCAAGGAGGCGAAGATACTTGAGAAGGGCGAATCAAGTCATGCCTCTGCAGATGTAACTAGGGGTTCCCCTGGAACTAACGCGGTTCCCGGCCCTTAAAAGTCACTTCTAAGTTTTGCTTTCCAAGCTGTAGCTCTGCCTGACATTTTTTGATTAATGAACTTTCTGCTTCCATTTGAGTGTTTTTTCTTGGGGGGTCCTTCGCTCCAAATTTGCCCCAATCGCAAGCGACTTATGGCTTGTTGGCACTGTTTGGTCATTTTTATCTCAGGATCGGGAGAACGCATTGGCTGGGTCCAAGGCGGGGTGGTAGCCTTGACTGGTGAACCGAGAGACGGTCTGTTTCGGTTCATGTTTGAGCGGTGCAATAGATTAATTAAAACTTGAGGAATGAAGCAGGTCGGTTAAGGCCGACGGATAGGGTTGGTCAGCTAGGGCCGACAGACGAAACAAGTCGGCTAGGGCCGACGGGTGAGGTAGGTCGGCTAGGGCCGAGCAAGGTAGGTCGGCTAGGGCCGCCGAGCAAA
>UESW01004118.1:682104-706274 GCA_900491605.1 Calamus simplicifolius | reverse complement strand
TTTATGACGTTACCCCTCCCAAGGGATGAATTACTGCCAGGCGCTGGAATTCTTTCCTTTTTATGTTTCCCGAAAGGCGGCTAGCTTAAAAGAGCTTGGGGAAGTGTTGGGAGCATTCATTACGGGGGGCCGGCAGATTGGGAGATACTCTGTTTAGGAGGGTTCCCGAGCAGTCCGTCCGCATTACTGATTTCACTCGGGATGGGGCACTGGCTTTCGGATTCTGCAGGCGCTAATTAAAGCGATGATACGTGGTGAGTTCTCATAGGTCAGTGGTTACGGCCCGACTGATCGAAATACTCGCCTGACAAGTATAAATACGAACAGGGGGCGTGTTGGTTTTTGCCACCCCTCTGGTTCAGCTTCAAAATAGTTTTCGTCATGGCTTCTCAAGGAGGAGAGCGACCATCTGATGAACTAAGGGCGGCGATTAACGGCCTGCTACATCCGGTGAGGGGCCGTCGCACTATTACAGTCGACGGGCTGGGCCTGGCATCGGCCCTCGCGAGCCGCCAGCGGCTCGAGAGGGTCGTTGAAGAATATGTCGATGTTACCACGAGGGAGGTTGAGGCTCTACGCCGGGTGGCGGACCGGTAGAAGGAGGAAATAACGTCACTCTGCCAGCAAGTCGCCGAGCTTTCCCAATGCCTGGAGGACTTGCTGGCTTCTGGGAGTGACAGCGAGCTCTAGCAAGGGCTTCTTCTCCTTTTTTCTTTTTCTTTTCTTTTGCCGCCGTTGTCTTTCCCCCCCCCCTTTTTAATGAATATAAAGTTTTATTATACTGTGCATTCTGCTATTCCCAGAACATTTGCGAACGCTGGTTGGGTCTTTCCGGTCGCCCAAGTCCGAGCTAGGTCTTGTGGGACTATGGTCGGGCATAATTAGGGCGCGCGAGCCACTCGAATCCGAACGTAGCTTAGGGGGACACTTAGGTCGATCGGGTCTTTGCCCGGACCAGCGGCGGACCTAGGCGATCCTTTAGAAGGAGTCCCTTTACTTCCCCCTGAGTACCAGGAGGTCTTCGTTTTCGTGTTCATTTACAGGGTATTCGAGAAGTCACCCTGCTTCAAATGATGTCCTGGAGTGCGACTAAGGCGCGAGGACTTCGTTCCTTCGGCCGATGGTCTGGCAGTCAAACGCGACCAGGCCCGAGGATGTCATTCGGTAGGCCCGAGGAGTTTGATAGCTAAGGCCGCTTCCTGGCTTTGGCCGAGGTTTCGAGCGGCAGGGCGTAGCCCTTGGCTTTGGCCAAGGTTTGGGGAATTCGTTACTCGGCCCCGTCGAGGTTCGGAGAATTCGTTGCTCGGCCCAACCGAGGTTCGGAGAATTTATTGCTCGGCCCAGCATAGGTTCGGAGAATTCGTTGCTCGGCCAGGCTGAGGTTCGGAGAATTCGTTGCTCGGCCCAGCTGAGGTTCGGAGAATTCGTTGCTCGGCCCGGCTGAGGTTCGGAGAATTGGTTGCTCGGCCCGGCCGAGATTCGGATAATTTGTTGCTCAGCCCGAAAGAGATTCGGAGAATTTGTTGCTTGGCCCGGCCGAGGTTCGGAGAACTTGTTGCTTGGCCCGGCCGAGGTTCGGAGAATTCATTTCTCGGCCCGGCCGAGGTTCGGAGAATTCGTTGCTCGGCCCGATCGAGGTTCGGAGAACTTGTTGCTCGGCCCGGCCGAGGTTCGGAGAATTCGTTGCTCGGCCCGGCCGAGGTTCGGAGAATTCGTTGCTCGGCCCGGCCGAGGTTCGGAGAACTTATTGCTCGGCCCGGCCGAGGTTCGGAGAATTCGTTGCTCGGCCCGGCCGAGGTTCGGAGAACTTGTTTCTCGGCCCGGCCGAGGTTCAAAGAATTTGTTGCTCGGCCCAGCCGAGGTTCGAGAATTCCTGTTCAGATAGATAACTCGGTCATGCCGAGGATTGGTGAGCAGCACCTGTTTCTTTTTGTAATCTTCGGCAATATAAAATATGATGATTCATGTTGCGAATTACGAAAACATGTGCTGACAGGAAGGTATAGTGAAGTATATCAAAATGGGCTTATAAAGGACATACCCTATTGATAATACTTACGGAGATTGTCCGAGTTCCATATCCGGGGGATGGACTTCCCGTTCAAATCTTGCAGCTTGTAGATTCCGGTCCAACAATATCCTCACTTGATATGGGCCTTCCCAGTTTGGTGCCAGTTTTCCTTGTTCCAGCGGTTTTGAGACAGAGGCTTTCCGGAGAACAAGATTGCCGGGTAGGAAGGCTTTCCCTTTGACTCTGGAGGCATGGTAGCGGGCCACTCTTTGTTGATATGCAGCCACTATGATCCGGGCCTTCTCTCTGATCTCCTCTATTAGGTCGAGGTTGGTGCGGAGCTGTTCGTCGCTAGCTTCCTCTGAGTAGCTTTCCACCCGCAGCGAAGGGAGTCCTATCTCTACGGGGATAACGCCTCCGTGCCAAAGGCCATCCGGAATGGGGTTTCGCCTGTTGGGACTCTTGGGGTGGTGCGGTAGGCCCACAAAACATGGTGCAACTCATCCGCCCACCTGCCCTGGGCTCTAGAAAGATGGGCTTTGATCCCCTGGAGCAGGGTCATGTTGATCACATCTGCTGCTCCGTTGGCTTGTGGATGCCCGACCGAGGTGAGGTGGTGATGAATTCCGTGCTCCTCACAGAACTGGTGGAACTTAGAGTTGTCGAATTGCTTGCCGTTATCGGTGATTATGGTATGCAGGAGGCCGAATCGGCAGATGATGGACCTTCATACAAAATCTCTGGCCCGTGCCTCGGTTATTTGTGCAACCGCTTCCGCCTCGACCCATTTAGTGAAGTAGTTGATGGCGATGAATAGAAATTTCTGCTGCCCCATGGCAAGCGGGAACGGGCCGAGGATGTCCATCCCCCACTTGGCAAAGGCCAAGCAGAGGATATAGGAACCAGGCTGGCGGGGGGAGACTCAAAGGAAAGCGACTTCTACTTGGCAATGGAAGTCAGCTACCCCCCATGTCTCTCTGATATGATGGCCCTTGCGGACAAATACGCTCGGGTCGAGGAGTCGCGGAGATGGCCCGCGCTGAGCAGGCGAAGAAGAAGAGCCCAAAGTTCCCGACAGACACCGCCCTGTCCGTCGGCCAAGTCCACCTCGCCGCCAAAGAGTCCCTCCGCTGCCGCCAAGGAATCGCTCCCGGAGTCCCCCTAGGCGATTCGATCGCTACACTCCGTTGACTGTGCCCCGGGCGCAAATCCTCATGGAGATAGAGCGCCAGCTCCCCGACCAGTGCCTCTCCGAGGGAACCCAACCCGAGAGATCCCGCCAAGTACTGCCGCTACCATAGGGAGCATGGCCATGACACTGAAGAATGCTGGCAGCTGAAGAACGAGATCGAGAGACTGATTCGGCGGGGACGGTTGGACCAGTTCAGAAGAGCACCCGAGCCACACAAGGAGGTGATCGCCAGCCGAGCTCCCACAACCCTCCTCCACCAAATCCGCCCGTGGTTGGCCGCATCAACATGATTGAAGAGGCCGGCGGATCGAGCTCCGGGGGCAATGGTGATGCACCGGTGCCAAAGAAGGCGCGCACGGGCGAGCTTTCCTTTTCTGATGATGATCTTCTTGGGATACAGCTTCCCATGAGGACGCACTTGTTGTATCCCTAAACTTGAACAATTATGATGTAAGCCGAATCCTGGTTGATAGTGGAAGCTCGGTGAACGTTTTGTACCTCGGTGTGTTTGCCAGGATGAAATTGCTCATGGAAAACCTTCGAGCCGTGGATTCCACCCTGATGGGATTCACCGGCGACGTCATCATCCCAGAAGGAATCGTCACCCTGACGGTCCGCGCAGGAACCTGGCCCCTTGTAACCGTTGTACAGACCGACTTCCTAGTGACCGACCTCAGGTCCCCATACAACGCCATATTCGGCAGGCCCGGCTTGATGTCTCTCAAGGCGGTTGTCTCTATCCCGCATCTGTCTATGAAGTTCCCCACCGAGCAAGGAGTTGGAGTAGTTCGGGGAAGTCAAGCCATGGCTCGGCAATGTTTCGTCACGAGCCTTCAGTCCAGAATTCCCGAGGTTGACGGGCTAGACGCTCGCGAGGATTTCGCCGAACAGCGGGGAGAACCGGTGGAAGAGCTGGAAGAAGTACCGCTGGACGAAGCTCGGCCCGACCGAACCATAAGGATCGGGTCGCTGCTCGAAGGGAGAGCCTCGTCGCGAGCTGATCAGATTCCTCCAAAGCAACGCGGACATCTTCGCCTGGACCGCCTCCGACATGCCAGGGATTAGCCCCGAAGTCCTCGTCCATCGTCTCAATGTGGACGAGATGCACAGGCCCGTTAAGCAGAAGAAGAGAAGCTTCGCCCCAGAGCGGCAAAAGCCATTGAAGAAGAGGTCGACAAACTCATCAAAGCCAACTTTGTCCGAGAGGTGAATTACCCAGTTGGCTGTCAACGTCGTCATGGTGAAGAAGTCGAATGGCAAATGGAGGATCTGCATCGACTTCACCGACCTCAACAAGGCATGCCCGAAGGACAGCTTCCCCTCCCTCGGATCGACCAGCTGTGGATGCCACCTCGGGCCACCAAATGCTGTCATTCATGGATGCCTATTCGGGCTACAATCAGATCCGGATGGCCCCCGAGGATGAAGAAAAGACCGCCTTCATAACCGACCGAGGTACCTACTGTTACCGAGTTATGCCTTTCGGTCTTAAAAATGCAGGAGCGACCTACCAGGCTGGTCAACAAGGTGTTCAAGGAGCAAATCGGCCGGAACATGGAGGTGTATGTGGATGATATGCTGGTCAAAAGCAAGGAAGCTGCGGCATGTTGAGGACCTCGCGGAGAGCTTTGCCACGCTGCGCAAGTATGGAATGAAGCTCAACCCAACCAAGTGCGCCTTCGGCGTCAATTCTGGGAAGTTCCTCGGCTTCATGGTCTCCCAGCGAGGTATCGAGGCTAACCCTCAGAAGATTCAAGCTCTCCAACAAATGGCGCCCCCAGCGTCTATTAAAGAGGTCCAGCGCCTAACCGGGAGGATAGCGGCCCTTAACCGCTTCGTGGCTCGGTCAGCCGAGAGATGCCTCCCCTTCTTCAAAACTCTCCGATCGGCCAAGAATTTCCATGGACTCCTGAGTGCCAGAAATCATTTCAAGATCTCAAGAAGTACCTCGGCTCGCCTCCACTTCTCAGTAGTCCGGTCCCGGGGAGACTCTATTCTGTACCTGGCCGTTTCGAGGGAGCAGTTTGTTCGGTGCTAGTCAAGAAGAAGGCAAGATCCAAAAGCCGATCTACTATGTGAGTAGGCTGCTCCGCGATGCGGAGACGAGGTACACCAGGATCGAGAAAATAGTGCTGGCTTTGATCACCTCGGTCCGGAAGCTGCGCCTTATTTCAAGCACATTCAGTGACGGTCCTGACCGATCAACCCATCAAGGCGGTGGTCCACCGTCCAGAAACATCGGGGAGGATGACCAAATGGGCCGTCGAACTAAGCGAGCATGACATACATTTTCAACCTCGCCCGGCCATCAAAGCTCAAGTGCTGGCCGACTTCCTCCTCGAGTGCACCATCCCGGAAGACGGCTCTACCCCAAAATCCCGAAGGACCAAAACCTGAAGCTCGGTGGCTCCTTCACGTCGATGGGTCGTCCAACGCCCATCACTCCGGTGCGGGTCTAGTTCTCACCAGCCCGGAGGGGGATCTTCGAATATGGCGTCCGATTCTCCTTCCCGGCTTCCAACAACGAAGCCGAGTACGAGGCCCTGTTAGCCGGTCTCCGGATCGCCCGCAACCTGAAGGTGGAAAAGCTTAGCGCCTTCACCGACTCTCAGCTGGTGGCCGGCCATGTGCGGGAGAGTTTGAAGCCCGAGAACCCAATATGGTTCGATATCTCCAAGAGGTGCGCGGCCTACTTCCTCACTTTTCCGAGTTTGAAATTATTCAAATTCCTAGATCGGAAAACGCCCGTGCCGACCTACTCTCCCGATTGGCAACCACGGAGACGATGGATGCTGAACAAAAATTCCATCTGGAGACTCTGGAGAAGCCGAGTATGGAAGCCGACCGGGTGATGCAAATCGACCGAACCATCCTGGTTCGACCCTATCCTCACTATCTCAAAGAAGGGTCGCTTCCGTCCGACCGAAGAGAGGCCAGGAAATTGAAGCTGCAGGCGACCCACTATGTATTGATTGACAACCAGCTTTACAAGCGGTCTTTTTCTATGCCGCTGCTCAGATGCCTCCGCCCATCCGAGGCGGACTATGCTCTACGGAGGTACATGAAGGGATTTGCGGCAACCATCTGGGAGGCCGGTCCCTATGCCACAAGGTGCTAGGCTATTATTGGCCGACCATGCAGAAAGATGCGGACGATCTAGTCCGAGCCTGTGACGCCTGCCAGAGACATTCAAGCATCCAGAGGCTCCCCTCCGCCGAGCTAGTTTCTATATCCTCCGCCTGGCCCTTTGCCAAGTGGGGGATGGACATCCTCGGCCCATTCCCGCTTGGCGACACGGGACAGCGAAAATTCTTATTTGTCGCCATTGACTACTTCACCAAATGGGTTGAAGCGGAAGCAGTTGCCCAAATCACCGAAGCCCGGGCCAGAGACTTTGTGTGGAGGTCCATCATCTGCCGGTTCGGCCTCCCCCACACCATAATCACCGATAACGGCAAGCAGTTCGACAATTCCAAATTCCGCCAATTCTGCGAAGAGCATGGAATTCGTCACCACCTTACTTCGGTCGGGCACCCACAAGCCAACGGAGCGGCCGAGGTAACCAACAGGACTCTCCTCCAAGGAATCAAAGCTCGCCTCTCCAGAGCCCAAGGCAGGTGGGCGGATGAGCTGCACCATGTCTTGTGGGCCTATCGCACCACTCCGAGAATCCCGACGGGCGAGACTCCATTCCGAATGGCTTTTGGCACGGAGGCCGTCATCCCTGTGGAAATAGGCCTCCCATCTTTGCGGGTGGAGAGTTACTCGGAGGAAGCCAGCAACGAGCAACTCCGCACCAACCTCGACTTGGTAGAGGAAGTCAGAGAGAAGGCCCGAATCAGACGGCCGCCTATCAACAGAGGGTGGCTCGGTACCATGCCTCCAGAGTCAAGGGGAAAGCCTTCCTACCCGGCGACCTTGTCCTCCGGAAAGCTTCTGTATCCAAACCGCTGGAGCAAGGAAAGCTGGCGCCGAACTGGGAAGGCCCGTACCAAGTCACGGAGATTGGGCCAGGAACCTACAAGCTGCAGGATCTCGAAGGGAAATCCGTCCCCCGAACGTGGAACTCGGACAACCTCCGCAAATACTATCAATAGGGTATGTCCTTTATTTTCTATTTCTATTTCCTGTGAATGAATTATGCATATAATATTGCCAAATCAAAAAGAAAGATGCTGCTTACCAATCCTCGGCACAACCGAGTTATCTGCTGAACAGGAATCTCCGAACCTCGGCAGGGCCGAGTAAAAATTTCTCCGAACCTCGGCAGGGCCGAGCAACAAATTCTCCGAACCTCGGCAGGGCCGAGCAAAATTCTCCGAACCTCGGCAGGGCCGAGCAACAATCTCCGAACCTTGGCAGGGCCAAGGCCGAAAAAAAATTCTCCGAACCTCGGCTGGGCCGATCAACAATTCTCCGAACCTTGGCTGAGCCGAGCAACGAATTCTCCAAACCTCGGCGGGGCCGAGTAACGAATTCCCCAAACCTTGGCCAAAGCCAAGGGCTACGCCCTGCCGCTCGAAACCTCGGCCAAAGCCAGGAAGCGGCCTTAGCTATCAAACTCCTGGGCCTACCGAATGACATCCTCGGGCCCTGGTCGCGTTCGACTGCCAGACCATCGGCCGAAGGAACAAAGTCCTCGCACCTTAGTCGCACTCCAGGACATCATTTGAAGCAGGGTGACTTCTCGAATACCCTGTAAATGAACATGAAAATGAAGACCTCCTGGTACTCCAGGGGAAGTAAAGGGACTCCTTCTAAAGGATCGCCTAGGTCCGCCGCTGGTCCGGGCAAAGACCAGTGTCCCCCCCAGGAACACTTATTTTGGATTCGGGCAGCTCATATGCCCCGACCGACCTAAACGATATGCATAACTCAGCTTAAGTTCGGGTAGCTCATAAGCCCCGATCGACCTAAGTGTCCCCCTAAGCTACGTTCGGATTCGAGTGGCTCGCGCACCCTAATTAGGCCCGACCGTGGTCCCACAAGACCTGGCTCGGACTTGGGCGACCGGAATGACCCAACCAGCGTTCGCAAATGTTCTGGGAATAGCAGAATGCACAGTATAATAAAACTTTATATTCATTAAAAAGGGGGGGGGGGGGGGGGAAAGACAACGGCGGCAAAAGAAAAGAAAAAGAAAAAAGGAGAAGAAGCCCTTGCTAGAGCTCGCTGTCACTCCCAAAAGCCAGCAAGTCCTCCAAGCGTTGGGAAAGCTCGGCGACTTGCTGGCGGAGTGACGTTATTTCATCCTTCTGCCGGTCCGCCACCCGGCGTAGAGCCTCAACCTCCCTCGTGGTAACATCGACATATTCTTCAACGACCCTCTCGAGCCGCTAGCGGCTCGCGAGGGCCGACGCCTGGCCCAGCCCGTCAACTGTAATAGTGGGACGGCCCCTCACCGGATGTAGCAGGCCGTTAATCGCCGCCCTTAGTTCGTCAGATGGTCGCTCTCCTCCTTGAGAAGCCATGACGAAAACTATTTTGAAGCTGAACCAGAGGGGTGGCGAAAACCAGCATTCATATTTATACTTGTCAGGCGAGTATTTCGATCAATCGGGCCGTAACCATCGACCTATGAGAACTCACCACGTATCATCGCTTTAATTAGCGCCTGCAGAATCCGAAAGCCCGTGCCCCATCCCGAGTGAAATCGGTAATGCGGACGGACTATTCGGGAACCCCCCTGAACAGAGTATCTCCCGATCTGCCGGCCCCCCGTAATGAATGCTCCCAACACTTCCCCAAGCTCTTTTAAGCTGGCCGCCTTTCGGGAAACGTAAAAAGGAAAGAATTCCAGCGCCTGGCAGTAATTCATCCCCTCGGGAGGGGTAACGTCATAAATGGAGAGCGTGACCATGCACCGCCCGTTCCACCTTGACGCCCCTCACCGAACGGCATAGGGACCTAGCATTATGACTCATGGTGGCGACTAAGTCGCTTCTCCGAGCCCCAAATCTTCGAACCTTGGCAGGGCCAAGTAACAAATTCTTCGAACCTCGGCTGGGCCGAGCAACAGATTCTTCGAACCTTGGTAGGGCCAAGTAACAAATCCTCCGAACCTCGGCTGGGCCGAGCAATAGATTCTCTGAACCTTGGCAGGGCCAAGTAACAAATTCTCCGAACCTCGGCTTGGCCAAGCAACAGATTCTCCGAACCTTGGCAGGGCCAAGTAACAAATCCTCCGAACCTCGGCTGGGCCGAGCAACAGATTCTTCGAACCTTGGCATGGCCAAGTAACAAATCCTCTGAACCTCGGCTGGCCCGAGAGATAAATTCTCCGAACCTCGGCAAGGCCGAGCCATAAACATTCGGGCTCCAATGGGGATGAGGCATAAATCTCCGAGCTTCGGACCAAGATAAGGAGCGTATTCTACCACCGAACAATCTCTAAACCTCCGTCTGGGCCAGGGCAGTTTGCAAGCCCGATTAGTTCGGATAGCGCGGGATCCTTGCCTAAAAATGAACGGGACGTCTTTGTACCCCACGACCAGCAACAACAACTTGGCACGGGAGAAATAGAGATTAAACAGAACAAAACTCTCTTTATTTCATTGCCATCAAAACCAATTACAAATGCCTGAGAGGCGTTACAAGAGCATTGAAATGCATAAAATAAAGACAAGTACAAAACTCGGGCAACTGCTCCAAAGCAGACCTGGGCAACTATGATGCTCCGACGTCCGGACCGACGAGCCAGATAAACCGCAAACAGTCAGCTCACACCAATAATGGGCGGGCGACATGGACCAATAGTTGCAGCCCGCTTCGGTAAATAATGATATCTCGGTGACCCAACCGAGATATCAGAGTGATTGGAAAGGGTGGATGGGATATTACCCCAAACCACTCAACCAAGAGGCCCCCCGGCAAGTAGGTAGGAAGCCCGCGGGCCTTGGCATCGGAACGCTCTCCCAAACCGAGTGTGTACCGCCCCAACTTGCCCAAACTCAAAGGCAAGGTACCTGCGGGCGCACACCATCGCCCCCTCCCCATGTGGCAAAAGATTCCCCAGGCGGACGAGCCCAGGAATCCAAACCAGGGGAGGAGGCAAAATTCATACAACCCATGAGGAGCCCGCGTGCACTTCCTACCATACGTCCCCAAAGGGGGACCACAAAGGTCACACTGGAAGCACATACGTGCGCTCTCCGTGTGATCTCTGCGCCCTCCCTGTGCACTCTCCATATGATCTCCGGGGCTCATCCCCAAGGGGCGAACCACTCTTCAGCATCTCCTTCGTCGCCCCAACTATCCGGAGGCGAAGGGCTCATGAAAGGGAAGCTCGACCCTCCCACTTGCAATGCCAGAGAAATGAGCATGGTAGAAACTCCAAAGGGGAAGGAAACTTTGAGGACGGCCTAACACGACCCATCTTCCCCTTTTTATAGGCAAAAATGAACCGGGAAGAGCTGTCAAGGCCAAAAACCCCGAGATTCCTCTAGCGCCAATCTGTTGCCGCCGGGATCCGTCCTCCAACTCGGGCGCGGTCAATCTCCTGGGGCGGACCTGCACAGAAGTCCTCATGCGAGAGGCGTTGGGGGTGGCCCTCCCGGAAGATCCTCCGATGCTCAAGTCAGTAGGGGGAATCGGCGATCAACAGAAAACGGGGAGGTGGATCTCTCGGGGAATCTCTCCAGGGGCGGCCGATCGGGAGCTCACAAAGGGGGAGCACCGACGAGCAGCAGGGGAGAGTGGGAGAGTGAGTGTGAGAGTGAGCGCATACCTGAGGGAATCTGGGAGTGTCATATTTATAGGTTGTCACCTGTATCTTGAGCGCCTTCTGGAAGGTTCGAGGGTTGTTAGGATACGGAGATGGATCGAATCAGGCCGTTATAGGGTCGTTGGTATCCGTATCTTGTTTGTTAAGGGATCGACGGCTAGGAGAGTGATGCGTGTCGTAGCGCAACAATTTAAACACCTTAATTTCACTATTAGGATAGCGAGAGTAAGGGATCGATTCCACAGGGACTTTAGCGATTATCTTGAAATAATTTTATAAATTTAACTAAATAGATAACTAAGTAGATAATTAATAGTGCAAAATAATAAGATATGGTTTATCTTATTAGAGCATGGCTCGTACCCGTAGATCATGGTCCGTCTCTTTTAAGAATAAATCAGTCTAAATTATTTTCACTTAAATAGAATTTAATAACAATTTAACATGAATAGAAATTTTATTTCAATAACATCCAAGAGTGCATATTAAAATCTAAAATAGAAGAGTTTTAATTTCTAATATGAAGAAAGCAATAAAATAGCAATAAAATAAACCCGCGATCCAGAGCTTCTGGGAACAGTCGGACGTGAACAGTCGATCTACAAAACCACGGACGGCCTCCTTCTCCACGGCTGGAACGAAGTTTTCACGGTCAGAACTCCCTCAAATGATGAACGGAACAGAGCTCCTGAGAAGGAAGAACATATCTCCTTCCTTCTCGGAATTCGCCACGGCACGATCGGATTCTTCTCCCGGATGCAGCGCGCTGGATGGATGGCTTCCTTGGACTTCCTTTGTGCTATTTGTAGAGGCCCCGGACGCGGCCTTGACGAGGCGAGGAGTCTGTTTCAAAAAAGAGAACACAGCGGAAGCAAGGAAAATAATAAGAGAAATCTAGATAAATAACCAATAAAATTCAAATTCCTTCTAAAGAATTTAATTCTCTCAATTTGATAACTTTCAATCTAATCTATTCCTTAATTGGTGGAGGAAACTGTTAGAAATTGAATGGAGAAGAATCGGCGGAAACAGAGAATGGGTTGAGGAAACGATGAAGTCGGCACTTGGTTTGCCGACTTCACTTTAAAATCCATGCTAAAACAGATAAATCAATGAAAAATCAATTTTGAGCTCATATTAAATCCGATTTGAGTGCCGTTTGCATCGTTAAATCTCTAAAATCAAGCTCTTTAAGTAGATAAGATTTTAATATTATATAAAATATTAAAATATTAAATAATAATAGGTACGTCAAAGTCATCTATTCCAAAATATGTAAGACATGTTTGTAAAGGATCCGAATCAATCAAACTTTGGAATTTCTTATCTACTACTCCTATCATATTTACTTCATTTAAATCATACACAGGTGGTCCTTGGGAAGCATTAAAAATATTTAATCTCATCTTTTTGTTTCCAAAAGATACATCCATCACACCTGTTCTACAATTAATGCATGCATTAGCAGTAGCTAGAAAAGGTCTTCCAAGGATGATGGGAATTTGGTTAGGATTACCGCTAGATTCCATATCTAACACAAGGAAGTCGACAGAAAATAAAATTCATCCACCTTTACTAATACATCTTCCAATATTCCACGAGGTTCTTTGACTGATCTATCTGCCAATTGTAGTGTTACTGTCGTGGGTTTCAACTCTCCAAATCTGAATAATTCATACACTGAACTTGGGAGAAGGTTTACACTCGCACCCAAATCTAATAATGCTTTCTTGATTGTGAAGTTTCCTATGACACATGATATAATCGGGTACCAGGATCTTTTAGTTTGGGTGGGGTTATTTGCTGAACAACTGAGCTGACTTGCTCAGTCAAATGTATCTTTTTTGGAATTTGTATCTTGGCTTTCCGTTTTTGTGTGCATAAATCCTTCAAAAATTTGGCATAAGCTGAACTTGCTTGATAGCATCGAGAAGAGGTAAGTTTATTTGGACTTGCTTAAATAACTCAAGCATCTCATTCATCTTTATATTCTTCTTATCTGAAGGCAAAGGAGATTCTAAAGCACTAGGGAATGGGGCTTTAGGTATGATTGCTTGATCATTGAATTCCTTTTCTTTTTCATTTCTTCTCTCTTCTGGTTTAGCCACTTCTAATTTCTGGGATGGTTCAGGTGGGTTCAATGCTTTTCCACTTCTGAGAGTCATGACTGATTTAGCATGTTCTGGGAATTTGTTAGGACTATTGGAACCTTCAGCCATGAATTGTCCTTTCGGGTTATCGATAGGCTTACTAGGTAACTTACCCCCTCCCCTCCCTTCTACTGAATGCTGTGGCTAATTGACCTATCTGAGTTTCTAGTTTTGCAATAGATTGTGTGTGGGAGTGAAGGATTTGAGTATTCATTTCTAGCCCTTTCAATGCTTGTAACACTTTGTCTTCAAAAGTAGGCTGATTATTCGGTGGAGGTTGTGGGATGTTTGGATATTGTGAATATGGCATGTTTCTAAAATTAATTTCTTGGTAATTAGGTCTGATCGATGAATTGACTACAGGTTGAGGTTTCCAAGAAAATTTGGATGATTTCGCCAGCCAGGATTGTAAGTATTTGAAAATGGATCATTTCCTGTTCTAGGAGCTAATCGGGTTTGGGCTTGGTGGGATTGCTCTTGAACAAGTTCAGAAAATTGGTATGCAGCTGGGCATTCACCTATAGAATGGGTTGGACTCGAACAAATTATGCAGACCTCATGTAATTGAGTAGATGGGGAAGATATGTTTCCAACTTGTAGAATCCGATCAAGTTTATGGGATAATTCATCTACCTTAGTATAGATATCTGTAGAGTGACCTATTTCATATATTCCACCTCTTTTAGGTTCTACGGGAGGGTCTCGACGAGCAACTGACATATGATGTAATGAATTCTCACTCAATGTCTCAAAGAGTTGCCAAGCCTCATGTTCATTTTTTAACATAAATGTCCCACCACATGAAGCATCAATCATTTGCCTATGCTTTTCTGATAATCCATCATAAAAGCACTGAACCAGTTGCCATTTGGGTATAGCATGATGTGGACATTTTCTAATTAGTTCTTTGAATCTCTCCCATGTCTCATGGAACATTTCTCCATCTGTCTGGGAAAAACTTGTTAGGGGGCATTTGGTGCATCGCCAGGTAATCCTGAATGGTAATGTGGATTACCTACAAGATAGATTACCACTGGATAGATTGCCAGTAATGCTGATTACTGTGTTTGGTATGCACAGGTAATCTTACAGTAATATTGATTACTGTGTTTGATATGACAAACAGATTACCAGTCATATAGCATCAAATCCCCAAAATACCCCTAAATCAAATCTATTAAAAATATATATATACTATTAAGTTTAGGTATAAAGTTGGATATTAGTTACAATCATATTTTTATTTAAACATATACTATTAATAGTATAAAATCATATATATATATATATATATATATATATAAGAAGGAGAATATAAGAAATTTAGGAACTATGCATCGATTTTATATGCTGATAAGTATCAGCCGTTCAACCTGGTTTACATGGGGTTCGTTAAAAGGTGAGGGTCGAAGATCCCTGGATGCATGCGCCGGATTTGGAAAAAAAAAAAAAAAAGACGTTAAGGGCCTGGCTGTTAGCTTATCTGAGCTTTTTTTTTTTTCTGTTGGAAGAAGTTACAGCAAGCCATTAATGAGATCTTATTTAATCAGCATCAGTTAACGCATGGTATTAAAACATATACTATTAA
Organism: Calamus simplicifolius; assembly: GCA_900491605.1. Lineage (NCBI taxonomy): Eukaryota > Viridiplantae > Streptophyta > Magnoliopsida > Arecales > Arecaceae > Calamus > Calamus simplicifolius. The sequence goes on along the minus strand of UESW01004118.1, from coordinate 691,610 downwards.
TAGTACTATATATATATATATATATATATATATATATATATATATATATATAAAAGAAGGTGGATCTCTTTTGAACATCTATTATATGGAAGCAAGACATGAAGAAAAAGACATTCTACCAGCAGCCCAAAATGGAATGACAAGATCTAAATATGCAGCATATATAATAGAAATTAGTAACATATAATCTAATAATAAATTGAACATTAATAAGCAATATGAACAATTCAACAATAATCTGAACAGTAATATAATATAGGTATCTTCTTTCAAAATTTCAAAATACTTCCAACTATCTCAACAAAAAGCATTTGTAGTTTGTTAAAACAACAACACGATACAAATGTTCAAATTCAAAACTACTAATAAAAGTATCTACTAGCTAACCAAACGTTTACCAAAAAAATTATAGATAAATAACCAAACAACCACAACATCCAAAACAACCACAACTAGCAACATAGATGTCCTAACTAGGACTCAAACCAAGGACATCCAATACATGATATTTTCTTAACCTCTGAGGTAGTGAAAAGAAGTAAGTCAAACTTGCACTATCACGAGCAATTATCAATCCAGCTTTAACCATCAATGACTCATGTAACCCCAAATCTTCGATCTCCACTATTGCCTCATAAACTTTTTTCTTCATCTCTTGATCATTTGCAAGAAACTGAAAACAATATGCCAACTTATCAATACCTTCACTTGAACTTTGACACATTACTTCAAGATTTTTTATAGTTTTAATCAAAGTGCTTGTAAAAGCAACTTCTTCCTCATCAGAAGCCTTCCTTTTTTTTGATCTTGACGAAGAAGCACTTTGTTGAACATGACTGATAGGAGTTTGGGGAATGGAGTTGTTACTCTCAAATTCGGTAGGATCTACAAACTGTACCTCCTCTTCACTATTCATTGCTTCTGTAAGGATTTCATTGGCTGCATCTGCAGGATCCTCAGCCCTCTGACCTGTTGCACGATCTTTTCCAAATATGATAGAGAGTTCTTCTAAATATAAGAATGGCTTGTTCCGAAGACCAGATGCTTGAGGATGACTCTATCATAATGAACCAATATAAATTAAACAAATTATACCTAAAGCATCAAAAAGTAAATAAGAATGAAGAATTAATTAATATGTTGTACATTTACCTTGATCCAGTTGTCCCATACATCTTGATCACAAGTAATACATTTTCTTGTATCATCACATCCAAATCCTGATGTATTCAACATATCATAAATAGCACCATATTGTTGTTTCAATAACTTAAACCTTGATTGAATATGTGGATGAGCCTTGATGCTGCAATTAGATATCTTGTTTGCCATCATCTTCTTCAATTGAGGTAAGAACCCAACCTTGAAATTGCCACCTTCTCCCCTCCAAATAGGATCATTCTTCAAATCAAGTAGACATCCAATTAATATAGCATCTTCTTCTGCATTCCATTGATGCTTCTTCCCCTGGTTCCTCCTTTGACTTAAAGAAGCATCCATATCTAAAAGATAATTATTTAATTCAAAAGATAATAGATGTTTATATTGAAAATTTAAATAACAAAAATAATAAGTTGAATAAAAACAAACAATCCAAAAATAATAGTAATAAGCATCCATATTTTAAACAATGGTGACAAGGTTCATATTAAATTTGCAACAAGGTTCATAATGAAGAAAGACTCAAATACACAAAATAATAATACATAGCAAAATTTGCAATAGCATTGAGAATTTCTTCAATCTCTGGATTGGTCCCACATTTCTTGTGCCAAGTCATCCCTAAATTGAGTCCAAGCATTTGTACTCATAACATGATTAATCATTTCTCCTTCATTGCTATTTTCTTCTGTCGGGAGGACAACATGTATCTCATCTTCAATTGGGTCAATTGACATCTCTCTTCTAATATGATTATGAAGAAGAGCACAAGCATTAATGATTCTTGCTTGTGTTTTTACTGATAAAATGACTTCTCTCTAAGAATCGCCCATCTCATTTTAAGAAAACCAAAGCATCTCTCGATGACATTTCTAGCAGATGAGTGCCTATAGTTAAAGTATTCTTGTGGTGTTGTCGGTTGAAGATTTAGTCTCCAATCATTCAAATGATATCGTTGACCCCTATATGGAGTTAAAAACCCTTCTCCATTTGTATATCCAGCATCACATAAGTAATAAAAACCTAACACAAGTAAAAATCTTGTTAGAAAATAAGTTTAATATATAAATGAAAACAAGTTTTAAATAACTAGAACTATTACCTTGGGTTACTTTCAAACCTCTTGGTCTTGATAATGCATCTCTTAGTACTCTACCATTTGCAGCTGATCCCTCCCATCCAGGTAAAATATAGATAAATTGCATATCTTGACTACAAACTCCTAGAACATTCATAGCTATTTCACCTTTCCTTGTTCTGTACTTAGGCTTGTCAATGTCAATGACTGTGCATCTAATGTATGTTCCATCTAACGCACCTAGATAATTCTATAATAAAAAAATATTATTATTATGTTAATATAAATTGCTTCTTAAATAATTTAAAATTAACATAATATTTATCCATCTGATTAGAAAACATACCTTGAACCATTTCCATCTGTAGTCAGTTGAGTTATCAGGAACAGACTCTGATTTCTTGAGTAATATTTCATGACAAAGAAGAATGGACTTCAACACAGTTGTAAACTGCCTACTAATTGTCTCTCCACTCCTTGCAAATTGTCTTTTAATGACTCTATTTTTAGCATGGTGAGCACATATATGTAAAAATATAGCAACCATCTCTTCAACACACATATTTTTGGTACTCGATAATCTTCCAGTAGTTTGTAACATATCACATAATGCATGAAAACTTCTTCTATCCATGCGCGTATTTTCTATACATGCTAGCTCCGAATCAAATACAATCCTATGTAAACTAATTTCTCTAATCTTGTGTCTATCATACTCACCAAGATCAATCCTTTTTCTCTTGTTACTTCTCCTAATCAATAAAGTGACACAATATGTATGCAATATTCCAGTTAACGCAATAATGGCCCTATGAAGATTGATGTACATTATAATGATAGATGCTAATTTTGGAAGCAACTCTTCTGGCAGTCGATCCATCTAAATGACAATATCATCACAAGATAATTGATTATTCAACATTGAATGCAATGATGCATGTTATTTTCATAATGGTAAATAATGAATGCAAGGCATGCAAATGTGATATCATCAGCTCATGAAATAAATTGGTATCATCTACAAAACATAAGGAGAGAATACCCCCAAATCTCCCAAAATGCCACAACATGTCCTATACTATAATAGTTTATAAAATAGTTGCTCAATCTATTGCCTAAGCAAACCATTTGATATAGAGCAGAGATCATCTTTGTTAGTATTAAATTTATTTTACATATAATATGAATTCTGCTAAGCTTATTCATTAGAATTTAAGTACTTGATTGCAGCGTATTTTATATAAGTTCTGCACCTTATTAAATCAAACTTAGAGCCATTCATCCAACAGAGGGTGACCCTGTGGCAAATGATCTGAAGCTATTTATCTGTCGAGATGTTGGGAATGGAGCAAACCATGCTGGAAAGAGGAAAATTACATGGCAAGACCAGTTAGCTTTGAAGGTGTAGAACCCTCTGCTCTGTGCTGGATGAAAAACTCAGCCAATTATGCCTCCCCAGCATTCACCTATGAATTTTACTTTTCCTATGAATCTCTGTATTTTAAAGAAACTTGGTCATTAGGTATAGATATCTTACAGAAGAATCTTTTTAAAGATGTAGAGACAATTCTGTGCTACGAAGAATCATTTTTTTTTTTCTGTTACTGAAAGATGGAAGGAATTTTGTTCTCAAGAATTCATCGAAGCAAGATGCTAAAAGGTAATGTTGATAAGTTTGGTAGATTGGGAACCACAGATCTTCTACCTCGTTTAACATGATAAAGCCATTCATAATTAGTGAAGTGAAAGCTCATGTCAGGAAGTCTAGAGCTACTTGCTTAACTATTGATTTGTGAAGTTAAAAACTGGCATTGATTGACCTGAAAAATCTGATCAATTTTCTTGATTTTTTTTATAAAAAAGCATAACTGAATCTTTGAATTTAAATCAAATGTATCTTATTAAGAACTTTTTATGTTACCGGCCATACGTTTCTGTCGCAAATGGTAACTGATGTACGATGATGAATGAGTTAATCTTTTGGAAAATCACCCATACTCTCTGTTTAGAAATATTGATACTTAAATATCCTAATATTATCTTCAATGCACCAGCCTAATATTATCTACAATGCACCAGCCTCTTCCGTTTATAAAAAAAGAAACTGAAAAAAAAAAAGAACGGCCGTAACAAAAAAACTGATAAGAAAAAAAAAAAAGCAGCCTCTTCCGTTAGTAGCAAAACAAAAGAAACTGATAACAGCTACTTAAAAAAAAGAAACGGATAGAGAAAGAAAAAGAACAACTAATATAAAAGTTTATTTATCATATAAATATGAGCATTATCTGTTATTTATCCTTTAAAATAAGATAAACATGAGCCTTTTCTTGGCTTTTTGGGAAAGGATAATTTTGAAATATTGTTACATACAAACAATCGTTCCATGCCTACAAAGTTTGAATAAAAGGATGATAATTTACCTTTGAAATCGATCGGATTTGTTGGCGTCTCCACCTTTCCTCTTTCCTTTTGCTCACGGTCTCTCTTTTTATTCTCTTTCCTTATTTATCTCATTTAAAAGGAAGATGAGGGGACAGGGATAATTTTGTCAAAAAAAAGTTTATCAGTCCGGTAATCTGGATAGCCACCTCCCCCTGAGGTAATCTGGATTACCTCTCATGAGGTAATCCAGATTACCGTTGTAAGATAGATTACCCAAAAAAATGTATACCAAACACAGCTATCCGATGGGCCTAGTTTAAATTAACGGTAATCTGGATGGATTACCAGCTACCAAACACAACCTTATGGCTTTTCTAATTTGATTCATTTTTTTTATAGGAAAATATTTCTTAAGAAATTCTCTCTGAAGATGATCCCAAGTTGAAATTATAACGGTGTCTAATGAATTTAACCAATACTTGGCTTTATCTTTTAGGAAAAAAGGGAATAACTTAAGCCTAAGTGCATCATCAGAAAAAATTTTGAATTTTGACAGTTGAGCAAATTTCCAAGAATTCATCTAAGTGTTTGTAGGGATCCTCATTTGTAAGTCCATAAAAAGATGGTAACATTTGGATTACACTTGACTTAATTTCATATTGGGCAGCCTCTACTAGAGACACTTGAATGCAGGGAGAGTAGGTATACCTTGAAGGAGTGAAATACTCTTTTAACTGCCGTGGTTGATTATTTTCGTTATTAGGATCCATAATTCTGAGTCTGTTTGCTCTAATAGTTCTTTCTATCTCAGGATCTAAGGATATAAGGTTGGGCTGCAACGATCGGCGACCGAGCATACACCCTACCAATGCCTCTAAAGCAAATAGTTTTTTATTTATTTATTTATTATTTTTGTTTATTTATTTCTTTAATTTTGTAATTAAGTTTCTAATTTCCTAATAAATTATGAGATGTCAATGAAAAAAAATTTAAGTTTTGCAGAAAATAAATTCACCTAAGTCAATCTATAGCATAGAAAATAAAATAATTATTTTGTTTATATATTTATTTTTATAATTTTTTTAATTAATTATGTTTTATGAAAGATGTCTTAGGGTTTTCTTTTAGGGTTTTTTTTAGGTAAGTTAATTAAAATAAAATTTTGATTAGGTTGAAATTGGATTTGTGGCAAAAAGGAAAGTAATAATTTTTTTTATGTTAAAAAGAAAATATGCAATTCTAACAATTAAGAAATAAAATAAGCAGCAATAACTATTCAAAAATTAAGAGAAAATTAATCTATTTTTTTATTTTTTTTTTTTGTTGTTTTTTAATTTTTTTAATTTTTTTTAAAATAACACACTTAAGTCCCCGGCAACGGCGCCAAAATCTGATGCGTGTCGTAGCGCAATGATTTAAACACCTTAATTTCACTATTAGGATAGCGAGAGTAAGGGATCGATTCCACAAGGACTTTAGCGATTATCTTGAAATAATTTTATAAATTTAACTAAATAGATAACTAAGTAGATAATTAATAGTGCAAAATAATAAGATATGGTTTATCTTATTAGAGCACGGCTCGTACCCGTAGATCATGGTCCGTCTCTTTTAAGAATAAATCAGTCTAAATTATTTTCACTTAAATAGAATTTAATAACAATTTAACATGAATAGAAATTTTATTTCAATAACATCCAAGAGTGCATATTAAAATCTAAAATAGAAGAGTTTTAATTTCTAACATGAAGAAGGCAATAAAATAGCAATAAAATAAACCCACGATCCAGAGCTTCTGGGAACAGCCGGACGTGAACAGCCGATCTCCACAAACCACGGACCACCTCCTTCTCCACGGCTGGAATGAAGTTTTCACGGTCAGAACTCCCTCAAATGATGAACGGAACAGAGCTCCTGAGAAGGAAGGACAGATCTCCTTCCTTCTCGGAATTCGCCACGGCACGATCGGATTCTTCTTCCGGATGCAACGTGCTGGATGGATGGCTTCCTTGGACTCCCTTTGTGCTATTTGTAGAGGCCCCGGACGCGGCCTTGACACGGCGAGGAGTCTGTTTCAAAATAGAGAACACAGCGGAAGCAAGGAAAATAACAAGAGAAATCTAGATAAATAACCAATAAAATTCAAATTCCTTCTAAAGGAATTTAATTCTCTCAATTTGATAACTTTTAATCTAATCTATTCCTTAATTGGTGGAGGAAACTGTTAGAAATTGAATGGAGAAGAATCGGCAGAAACAGAGAACTGGGCTGAGAAAACGATGAAGTCGGCACTTGGTTTGCCGATGTTACTTTAAAATCCGTGCTAAAACAGATAAATCAATGAAAAAATCAATTTCGAGCTCATCTTAAATCCGATTTGATTGCCGTTTGCGTCGTTAAATCCCTAAAATCAAGCTCTTTAAAATATTAAAATATTAAATAATAATAGGTACGTTAAATTATTAATTAATAGGTTTAATGATAATTATTTATGCATTTATCAGAGAGCTCCTTGACGGTTAGGAGAGCTTCTCAACATGATTCTTTGTCTGAGATGCTGTTACGATAGGCCTAGGCTCTCCTGAGCTAGGTTCCGCAGGGGTGAGTATCGGATCATGGATCGCTCGGGAAAGACGAGCTATGGAGAAAGCCGAGCTATGGAAGCTCGGGAAAGCCAAGGTATGGGAAGCTCGGGGAAGCCGAGCCATGGGAGCTCGGGGAAGCCGAGCCATGGGGGCTCGAGGAAGTCGAGCTATGGGAAGCTCGGGGAAGCCGAGCCAGGGGAGCTCGGGGAGACGAGCCATGGGGGCTCAGGGAAGCCAGGCTATGGAAGCTCGGGGAGAGCCGGGCTATGGGATCTCGGGGGAGCCGAGCTATGGAGGCTCGGGGAGAGCCGAGATATGGGAGCTCGGGGGAGCCGAGCTACGGAAGCTCGAGGGAGCCGAGCCACGGGAGCTCAGGGGAGCTGAGCTGCGGGAGCTCGGGGAAGAAGAGCCATGGAGCTCGTGGAAGATGAGCTACGGGAAGCTCGGGGACATCATGGCGGGCGGAGGGACGGGGTCAGTCTTAGCCTCCTTACACGAATATTGATGCAATGACGATTTTACCCCCCAACACTAATCATCTTTTCTATAACAAGAATATATATATAAGATAAATTTGTAATAAAAATCATAAATTCTTCAATCAAGGCTCTAATACCATATGTAAAATCTATTATAGGATTTTATTTAATAAACATAATGGCCAAAATCTTAGAATAAATGATTTTTACATAAAAACATAAACCAAGAAAGTGTACCTTGATCCATTGATTTCTTGATGAGAGACTGCATATCGCTTATCGAGAGATTAAGTTTTTTTTTTCTTTTTCCTATTTTCTTCCTCATCCATTTTAATAGTGAAACAGACTATATATATAGGAGAGAGAGGACCAATCTGATAATACGTTAAATTTCTCTTCCCATCAAAAAAGGTTATTAGATAGCAACTTCTCAAAAATGAACCAATAGAAAATTAGCTTTTATTAAACCATTTTTATCATTTAAATTTAAATAAATGATAAAATCAAATATCATAATTATCATTTAGAATAAATAAATGATAAATCAATCATATATCCACATAGGCTACAAAAAAGGGAACGCTAACATGAACCTATGTTGATTCTTTTTTGAGCATTTGAAGAAGTTATTGGATTGCATATTCAGTCGATCGTACACGTGTTGGATCGTGTTGGATCATTGTACCATGGGGACATATCATCTGCAATGTATAAGAAGTAACGAAAATTAGTCCTTAGGGGAGTGTCTAACATGCCTAGGTTTAGGAACAATTCTCATTCTTTCACTTTAAATTTTTATATTTAAATTTTTAGATTAAAAAATTTTAATAATTTTTAAATAGTTTTAATTCAAAATTCATTATTAATTTTTCTAACACATTATACATGTAGGATGACATTCTACCTAAGACTTTTATTCAAAACCAATACATAGCCATTTGCAGTTTTTCAGAAAATAGCCAGATTATTAATGTTCTAAACTAACATATTCATCTACTTCTACAAAGCTTACAACTATGCACGTTGAAAGATTATAAAAAGTCGCATAATTAATAATAGCTACATACACTTTCCAATATCTTAAGTAACCCATCTCACAACCATTCCCTCTAGGGCGCCGTTGTATTATCCAACCAAGTTTCTCCTTGTATCAGTCGTCCCACCATGAAAGCCTCTGCATCCAACCTACTGGCGGCCGGATGACATCAAGGCCACTTCACCCGTTGGTCGGTGTTGGCCCCTGGGCCGTAGTTTCGATACTCCCCGTAGTACAATGTATCAGGCTGCGCTTCCCATTTGAACCATCCGTAGGATTGATGTGTGGTCCGAGGTATGATTGCATGTACATTACCCTTGCGTACATCCTCCAAGGCTGCCCAAGATACGTCGGAACATCGTGGATAAATGGCTTGAGTCCGTCGGCGGGCACTAAGTTGCATTTCTGGATCGATATGCCCATGTTTTGGTTCGGTTCTTCTCGACCTTGGGCGGTAATCGTGTTCCCTCCATTACTGCGCTTGCGAGCAAAGATGCTACAGTTTTGGAAGACGACTGCAGCATTCCCAAAAATGAAGTCGATTGTCCCTGATATAAAGCACTCGCGGAAGAATTGGCGGTTGCTATGCGTGTAGAGCGTGTCTATACCTGTTGGGGGTAAAATCGTCATTGCATTGATATCCGTGCAAGACGGCTAAGGCTGACCCCCTCCTTTCGGTTTCTTCCGGGCCTCCCTAGCTCGGCCTCTTCCGGGCTTCCCTAGCTCGGCCTCTTCCGGGCCTCCGTGGTTCGGCTTCCGGGCCTCCTCGGCTCTCCGGGCCTCCG
>UESW01004118.1:632065-674569 GCA_900491605.1 Calamus simplicifolius | reverse complement strand
AGACCCGGCCTGCCGAATATGGCGTTGTATGGGGACCTGAGGTCGGTCACTAAGAAGTCGGTCTGTACAACGGCTACAAGGGGCCAGGTTCCTGCGCGGACCGTCAGGGTGACGATTCCTTCTGGGACGATGACGTCGCCGGTGAATCCCATCAGGGTGGAATCCACGGCTCGAAGGTTTTCCATGAGCAATTTCATCCTGGCAAACACACCGAGGTACAAAACGTTCACCGAGCTTCCACTATCAACCAGGATTCGGCTTACATCATAGTTGTTCAAGTTTAGGGATACAACAAGTGCGTCCTCATGGGGAAGCTGTATCCCAAGAAGATCATCATCAGAAAAGGAAAGCTCGCCCGTGCGCGCCTTCTTTGGCATCGGTGCATCACCATTGCCCCCGAGCTCGATCCGCCGGCCTCTTCAATCATGTTGATGCGGCCAACCACGGGTGGATTTGGTGGAGGAGGGAGTTGTGGGAGCTCGGGCTGGCGATCACCTCCTTGTGGCGGCTCAGGTGCTCTTCTGAACTGGTCCAACCGTCCCCGCCGAATCAGTCTCTCGATCTCGTTCTTCAGCTGCCAGCATTCTTCAGTGTCATGGCCATGCTCCCTGTGGTAGCGGCAGTACTTGGCGGGATCTCTCCGGGTTGGGTTCCCTCGGAGAGGTACTGGTCGGGGAAGCTGGCGCTCTATCTCCATGAGGATTTGCGCCCGGGGCACAGTCAACGGAGTATAGCGATCGAATCGCCTGGGGGACTCCGGGAGCGATTCCTTGGCGGCAGCGGAGGGACTCTTGGCGGCGGGGCGGACTTGGCCGACGGGCAGGGCGGTGTCTGTCGGGAGCTTTGGGCTCTTGCTTCTTCCTTGCTTGTTCAGCGCGGGCCACTCTCCGCGACTCCTCGACCCGGCGTACTTGTCCGCGAGGGCCATCATATCAGACAAACATGGGGGGTAGCTGACTTCCATTGCCAAATAGAAGTCGCTCTCCTTTGAAACTCCCCCCGCCAGGGCGGACATAGCCACCTCGTGATTAAGGTGGTCCACCTCTAACATGGCCTTGTTGAAACGGCCAAGATAATTTCTCAAGGACTCCCCCTCTCTTTGCTTGACTTCGGAGAGGGAGTCGGATCTCCGTCGGTGGCGGCGGCTGCTGACGAACTGGCCAATAAAAAGGTGGCTCAGCTCGTCGAAAGAATCAATGGAACCCGGTTTCAGGGCGTTGAACCAGGTTCGGGCGGATCCTCTGAGGGTGGATGGGAAGGCCCGGCAGAGGATCGCATCAGATGCTCCGTGGAACATCATTATTGACCGGAAGCTGCTGAGATGGTCGTCGGATCAGTGGAGCCGTGATAGGGCTCGACGGTTGGCAGCTTGACGTGGGAGGGAATCACTTCCTCCATGATCCCTTAGAGAAAGGGATGCCCTGCTCTGCTTTGGGCTGAGGCAGATGGATCTGCTTGGCGGCGTCCAGCTCCTGACGCATTTCTCGGATCTGACGGCGGATCTCCTCCTCGCCGGCGAGAGGAGCGGCCGGACGGGAGAACCGCAAGGAGGGCGTCGAATCATGGTGAGACGTTGCCGGAGAGAGGGAGCGGGCTCGCCGAGATCTGGGAAGATCTCCATCGTAACCGGTTCGGGGACCGGTTTGTCCCCCTGGGGCGATGTGGGGGATCCGCTGATTCACACGGATCAGAGGAGGAGGTTGCCGGTGAAGAAGAAGTCGCCGCTTCTTTCTGGGGGTGTGAAGCAGGAGGAGGTGCAAGACGCTCCTGGACCAAGTGGGTGAGAGCCTGGACTTGTTGGACCAGCGTAGCAAACTGGTCCTGGGTCACCGGAATGGCAGGCGGCGACGGAGTCTCGACAGGCGGGGGTTGCGGCGCCGTGGTGCCGGTCGGATCAGGCCTTTGGGAGGCGACCTGATCCTGAGCATCAGAGGCTGCTCCTCTCTTCCGGTTGGCCATCAGAGAGGTTCTTCTCCGGATTAAGATCCTTGTCTCCTTCTTTCAAGTTTTAATGGGACTTGAGGCCCTTCCTCTAGCGCCAATCTGTTGCCGCCGGGATCCGTCCTCCGACTCGGGCGCGGTCGATCTCCGGGAAGAGGGGGGTGCGGCGGACCTGCAAAAGAAGCCCACACGCGGAGGGACGCTGGGGTTGGTCCTCCGCGGAAGACCCTCCGACGCTCAAGTCAGTGGGGAAGGAATCGGCGATCAACCAGATAATGAGGAGGTGGATCTCTCCGGGAGGCCTCTCCGGGGGTGGCCAATCGGAGGCTCCAAAAGGGGAGGAGGAGAGTGAGAGTGGAGGTGCGCCAGAGCTGCGTGCGTCCAGGTTGCGTACCTGAGGGAATCTGCCAATCTGATATTTATAGACTGTCACCTGGGGACTTGAGCATCTTCTGGAAGGTTCTGAGGTTGTTACGATACGGGGGTAGACAGAATCAGGCCGTTGTGGGGCCGTTAGAATCCACGCCTTGTCTGTTAAGGGATCGACGGCTGGGAGAGCTCCTTCGATGTCTTGGGATCTGGGCGAGTAGACCTGGGCGGTTACAATAGGTCTTAGGCCACGTCTCAACATGATTCCCTGCTCAGGGTGCTGCTCGGGTAGACTTGAGCTCTCCCGCGTCAGGTTCCGCGGAGGTAGACGTCGGGGCGTGGATCGCTAGGTATAAGCTGGCCGAGCTAGGAAGCCCGGAGGAGGCCGAGCTACGGAAGCCCGGAGGAGGCCGAGCTACGGAGGCCCGGAGGAGGCCGAGCTACGGAAGCCCGGAGGAGGCCGAGCTAAGGACGCCCGGAGGAGGCCGAGCTACGGAAGCCCGGAAGCCGAGCTACGGAGGCCCGGAGGAGGCCGAGCTACGGAAGCCCGGAGGAGGCCGAGCTACGGAAGCCCGGAGGAGGCCGAGCTAGGGAGGCCCGGAGGAGGCCGAGCTACGGAGGCCCGGAGGAGGCCGAGCTACGGAGGCCCGGAGGAGGCCGAGCTACGGAAGCCCGGAGGAGGCCGAGCTACGGAAGCCCGGAGGAGGCCGAGCTAGGGAAGCCCGGAGGAGGCCGAGCTACGGAGGCCCGGAGGAAGCCGAGCTACGGAGGCCCGGAGGAGGCCGAGCTACGGAAGCCCGGAGGAGGCCGAGCGGAAGCCCGAGGAAGCCGAGCTACGGAGGCCCGAAGGAGGCCGAGCTACGGAAGCCCGGAGTAAGGTGGCAGGAGGAGGTCAGCCTTAACCGCCTCGCACGGATATCAATGCAATGACGATTTTACCCCCCAACATATACCTTGTTTTCTTGACCTTTGATGAGGAAGCCTTAAGGTTGTTCAACATAAATTTCTTCTTCCAATACTCCATTCAAGAATGCTGACTTTACATCTAGTTGGTGTAGTTTCCAACTTTATATGCTGCTATAGAAATAAGAGTTCTAATTGTATCATGTCTAGCAACAGGTGCAAAAGTTTCTTGATAATCAATACCAGGTAATTGAGAGTATCCCTTTGCTACTAATCTTGCTTTGTGTCTTTGAATGGTGCCATCTGGATTGTGTTTTGTTTTGTAGATCCACTTCAAGCCAATGACTTCCTTATCACTTGGTTTCTTCACTAATTCCCAAGTTTTGTTCTTTTCAATCATATTGATTTCTTCTTGCATTGCCTTGGTCCACACTTCTTCATGCATAGATTTTCATAAGTTTCAGGCTCAATCATGCAGAAATTACAAGAAGCATAAATGTCACTTAACCTTCTCATTTTTATAGGAGTAGAACTTGAAGTTAAAAATGGACTTATATTTGGAGAAGTTTGTGGTAAACCTTCAACCTCATTTTCTTCATTTTGAGCATCATGAATTTCTTCATCAAGAGATAATATTTTCTTCAATTTTCTTTTGCTTCTAATCCCAAGCAACTTTTCATTGAAAATAACATCTCTTCTTATGATCACTTGATTTTGCTTCAAGCTGAAAAGTCTGTAACCTTTTGATTTAGAACTGTATCCAACAAAGATACATTTTTCATGTACTTCATCAAGTTTATGTCTCCTTTCCTTTGGAATATGTGCATAGCACACACATCCAAAGATTTTGAAATGCGTTACTGAAGGCTTTCTACCATACCAGGTTTCAAATGGTATCATATTTTGAAGAGCTTTTGTTGGACATCTATTCATCAGATAAACTGCTGTATTCAATGCTTCTGCCCAATAAGAATTTGGAAGGCCTTTGTCTTTGAGCATAGATCTAGACATCTCAACAATAGTACGATTCTTTCTTTCTGCAACACCATTTTGCTCTGGTGCATAGCCAACATTCAATTGTCTTTGTATACCATCATCTTCACAAAATTTCTCAAATTCATTTGAATTGTATCCACCACCTCTATCACTTCTTAGCACCTTGATATAAAGCCCACTTTATCTTTCCCCAAGATTTTTAAACTTCTTAAAGATAAGAAATGCTTCTAATTTATGTCTCATAAAATACACCCATATCATCCTTGAATAGTCATCAATAAAAATAATGAAATAGATGTTACCTGCATGAGAAGGAGTTTTCATAGGCCCACATATGTCAGTATGAATAAGCTCCAATGGTGCTATGGCTCTCCATACATGCTCTTTGGAAATGCCTCTCTATATTATTTTTCAAGTGTACATCCTTCACAAGGTTCTTCCTTGTCATGTATTGTTGGTAGACCATACACCATATTCTTTTGATATAAACTTCTCAAGCTTTGAGAATTTAAGTATCCAAACCTTTTGTGCCATAGCCATGACTCATCATTTACTTCCATCTTCCATGCAGCATCCTTTGCATAGTGCAAAATAAGAGAAAAACTTCTATTTTTCTCCATATTGATTTTGTCATAAGTTACATTTTCATCCCTTTGTCATATAACTTGCAAACATTATCTTCAAAGTGAACCATATGCCCATGCTCAATCAGCTGTCCAACACTCAAGAGATTTTGCTTCAAATCTGGAATAAGTAAAACATCATAAATAAATTTTCTTCCTTTCTTGGTATTGATTGCAATTGTGCCTTTTCCTTTTGCTTGGACTAGATCACCATTTCCCATCTTCACTTGTGAAATTGAAGAACTATCAATATCCACAAAAATAGACTTGTCTCCTATCATGTGATTGCTGCAACCACTGTCAAGATACCATATATTATTACTTTGCTCTTTGCAGTTTGACATACAGTGTGCTTTGTTGACCTTCATTTTCTTCTAAGAAGTGTACTTGCTCACTTGCTTTGTACCTGCAATCTGTTTGAACATGTCCAAACTTTTTGCAATTATAACATTGGGGTTTCCCTCTAAACAAGCAATCTTTTTCAGCATGAAAAGACCTTTTACATATATTGCACATTTGTTGAGTGCTCTCATCAGATTGCCTTCTTGAATAATTATTTCTTTGCATTTCTCTACCTCTTCCTTTCATATTTCTTTCTCTTCCTCTACTCTGGTTTTCACCTCTGAATAACTCTCTTTGAGTGGAGCATGACTAGATGATTCTTTTTGAGAATTTTTATCAACCACTTGAGTTTAGATTGAAAGGCACTTTCAATTGATGGTTCTTTATGCCTAAACAATCTTTGCTCATGAGCTTCAAGAGATCCCATCAATTCATGAACACTTAATTCAGAAAGATCTTTAGATTCTTCAACAATTGCAACAATTGTATCAAATTTTGGAGATAAACTAGCCAAGATTTTCTCACATATTCTTCGCTTGGTGATGGTTTCACCATATCTCTTCATTTGATTAACGGTCTCCGTAATTTTGGAGAAGTAATCCTTCAATTTTTATTTTTTTGCATTCTCAAATTATCTAACTCTCTTCTTAGAGTTTGAAGTTTGATAGCTTTTACCTTTATGTTGCCTTGAAATTCCTCATGCAAGATATCCCATATCCCATGCCTCCTTTGATTTGGTGGCTCTAATAATTTTGAGAAAAATTTTCTCAGATACAGCTTGTTGGATAAAGAACAAAGCTTTGGCATCCTTCTTTTTGTAGTCCTTCGGTTGCTCCTTCTGATTATTTGTTGTCTTCGTACCAATAATTATAATTTTCTCCATCAAAAATAGGAATAAAAGGTTGATGGATATTCATACCAATATTGCTTGAGGTTGTCATGAATTTTTTTGTAGCAATTTTTCTTCACTATTTCTTTGTTAATCAATCACCTCGTGGGATAGGCAACGTTCATTTCCGTTCCGTATCTCTTTCTTCAAGGCTTCAAGATTCTTATGGTGGTTCTTCTCCGTAGCATTAATGTGGCTCTTCTCTGTAGCATTAATTGCCGCTGTGATGAGAATCTCCTTTGACCGAAATCATGATGAAAGAATTCATCTCGGCAATGCGTGGAAAGAAAGCACCGTATCTCTGGGTCTTCTTGTCCTCCTTGCATTCACAGACTTTCTTCGCTTTGTCACCATCTACAAAATCAATAAAGCAAGATTTCTTTTCTTTCTTTGTTGTTTCTTCGATTTTGCTTTGAATCTGATAGAATCGGAAATCAGGCTCTGGTACCAATTTTTATTGGGATTATTTCCAACAAAGATTATTTTAGGAAGAGAAATCAAGATAAGGGTTTTCTCTTAAGAAGAAAATTGATCTGTTACGTTTCATTAAGCACATCACCATATAAATATTGTTTCTTGTTTCTACGGAAAAACATTATGCCTCTTATGATCTATCCATCTGAGGCTATCCTAGTATAAAAAGATAAGCCCATTATTTAAAAGCTCAACTCCTAATAAAATAAAATAAAATATTAAAAACTAAGAACCATTATATTTTAACATACATTTAATGGATCTCTCTCACGTTCACGTCACCGAGTCAGCCTTAGCTGCCACCAAATTAAGGAGCTTGGATCGACGCTCAAACATGGATGAGCGCGGTGCTCACCTATCATAGTACTTGCCTTGATGAGCTCGATGGGCCGGCCATGGGGTTGGTTCTCATCGGAGGCCTGAGGGCACTTGTAACCACCTCACTCTCTGTGCTCAAAGCCATCTCGTCCTCTTCTCATGATGATGATATCTTGAAACCAGTCGCGGACTTTCCATCGTGGTTACCAAACCATGATAACAAGTTTGTGGAACGTCTTCTTGGAGATGAGTTTCAAGCTGATGTTGTGGTGGCTGCTGATGGGAGTGGAAATTACACGACGGTGCAGGAGGCAGTAAATTGGGCCCCAAACGACAGCACGTATCGTTATACGATTTACGTGAAGAATGTGTGTATCAAGAACAGGTGCAAATTGATCTGCAAAAATCTAACTTGATGATCGTCGGTGAAGGGTGGCAATCAACAATCATCACTGGACACCTCAATGCTCAAGAAAATGAAAATGGGACCTTACAATGTGCCGCCTTAGGTAAATTAAGTTTCCACTACAAGAAAATAGTATAATAGTGACAAAAACTTCCATCACTATTCCGTCACAAATTGGATTTAGTGACGGATTAGTGACGAAAATCTTATCGTCACCATTTTTGCCGTCACTAAAATTAGTGATGGAAAGAGGTCCGTCACAAAATAGTAGTGATGGATTTGTGACGAAAAGAGGACCGTCACAAAATAATAGTGACGAATTTGTGATGAAATATTCAATCAAAAATTTATGACGGAACATATTTTTCGTCACTAAATTATGACGGATTAGTGACAGACTATCCATCACGCATTATTTCGTCACTATTCCGTCACAAATATTTCCATCACTATTCCATCATAATTTAGTGATGGATTAATGACAAAAATTTAGTCACTAAACTTTTATCACTAGTCCGTCACTAATAGTGATGAATTAGTGATGAAAGAACCATCAATCATTTGTTATTATTCCATGACTAATCAATCACTAATATTTTTATCACTAATACGTCACTATTATTTCTATCAGAAATCAATCATTAATCCATCGTTAACCTAATAAAATTTCATTAAATTTTTATTCTTATAAATTTAAAATTATTTTTAAATTATAATATATTTAATGCATTCTAATGAGATTTATAGATGAAAATTTAAATTTAAGAATAAAAAATACATGCCACATGAAAAGGTGGAGATTCAAACAAGCTAGGTGAGTTCTTCGCTGGAATTTTAGTCACAAAAGTAGCATATAGAGTACATGTCTTGCATTTATTACATGCATATGATAAACATTTACAAAGCCCACACTAAAGGCTAACCACATCAAAATAAAGGCTGCAATTGAATCTATCAGCTTCTATTACTATTTCCCTTGCTGCTTTCATACAAGTGAAAGAGGTTAAAGGCAGAGAGACCGGAGAGGCCGACCATGCCAAGGCTAACCACAAATGAACTCGTCATTCCCTCCCCAACTTGGAAACAGAACTTCCCATAGAGATTGCATATCTTCATCCATTGCAGCTCCGATTGCCCAAACTCCCCGAGCACTACCGATTGCGCAGCTGCTGCCACTGCAGCCAGTGTCACATATGCCATCACCTGCATAGAAACCACAACAGTAAGCACTCATCAACTCAATGTCATCAGACCACATATTCCTTCCACTTGCTGATTGAGAACACAATGGAATATAAGGTGAATTGACATGGAATTCTCTTCTCTATAATCTGGCTAGATGGCAGAAAGCAAGAGCTATGGCAACCTGAGGCCAGAAAACCAATAATAAATGGAGGAGGGTCAAACTGCATTATAACTTGGTGTATCACAATCTCCTACAGTGAGTACGCACTAAAACATCATCTTCAATCCATGACATCAAGAAAATGCCCATATCTTCCATTTGAAACTAGATTGCAGGTATGATTGACATGGAATTTGCAGAATCTAGTTACATGGCAGGAAGCAATAACAATGGCATCACAAGTTAATGATAGGCCAGAGAACCATAATAAAAAACAGCCACTTAAAAAATAAAAAGATTTATAATAAAAAATATTTGTAATTTCAAGAATCTCAACTAATATTAAGAAGATAACTAAATACAAAAATCTTATATTCTTAATATTTTGATTATTAAGCACAAGCTATCAACAATGTAAAGTTTCAAGTAATATTATATTATCATGAATTAAACACCACCTTGTAGATACAGTTCAATGAGAAAAATAGATGCAAAAGGTAATTATCTAGACAAGGATTAGCTAGCCCAAGGCCTTCACTTGGAAAGCATGCGACCCGAGAAGATTGTAGACTTTGCTTAATGTTTGGCCCAGATGGCAACCCAAGGGGGGGGGTGAATTGGGTTCTTAAAAAATTTAAGACTTTTAAGCAATTTAAAATGAGATGTGCAAGTGAAAGGATTAACTAATAAGCAAAGCACAAACACAAGTATATGAGAGATAGAGAAGAGACAATTAGGCACGGCAAACACAAGATATTTTATAGTGGTTCGGTGCAACCAACACCTACGTCCACTCCCAAGACTCACTTGGGTCCACACTATAATCTCTCTAGATTACAGCCGAGTTGTTTTCCAAGTTCACAACTCAAACTTGTTGTTTTTCCGGGATCACAACGAACCCAGCCGATTTTACACGGGCTCACCGGCACCAAACCCAAACACAAGCTAACCTAGCTTGTACCGAGGTTTAACAACCTCCTCTAGTTTAATCCCTCAGATTAAACTAGATACAAACAAATAAAATGAGTTTAATTACAAGCAGCTCCTTTTTGAGCAGATATTTCAAAATAAAAATTGAGTTTAGAAAAGCCTGAATATTAAAGCTTGAGAGCTGGCTTGGCTTCTTTGGATTCCTTCCTTCAACTCCTCTTGATGTTGAATCAGGCCTCGGCACCGATTCTCCACAGATTTGAGCTTTGGAGTTGGGTTGAAGCTTTTTCTCCCTTTTCTTTGAATGTGGAAGATCTTTGATTTGCTCTTGAAAGTGTTGGGATCTCCTCTTGAATCTTTGTAGAAGGTAGCTCTGGAGTGCACGAATCTCACTCTTGGATTTCACTCCTTTTGAATCTTTCTTCTTAAATCAAACGATTTTTCTAATAACACTCTGTTTTTCCCTCTTTTGAATTTCTTACTGAATGATTCTCAATATATATCTTCTCTCTTCTTTCTTTGTTGAATGGCTCCTCTATTTATAGATTCTGAAACAATATAGCCGTTAGAAACAAAGAAAAATAGCCGTTATTCAAAAATATATCCGTTGGAGCTGATGTGTCAACTCAAAAAATTTCCGCCCAGAATTCGGGGAGTCGGCTCGGGACTGTGCGAGTCGGCTCGAGCAATCGAATCCAGAAACATCGAAAAATCTGGGAGTCGACTCTTTTTCAGGAGTCGACTCGCGAAAAGCTGGGAGTCGACTCGAGAAGCACTCAAAAATGATCTGCCGTCTGAGTCGACAGTCACGAGTCGGCTCGAGAAAGTTCAGGAGTCGACTCGGAAACTCTCGAGTCGGCTCGGGACTGATACAAAAATCAGAAAACATTCTGATTTGCTTTGAAAATCATCCCAACCAACTTTGAAATATAAATATGACTTAGATAATGTTGATTTAACAGTAAGCTCAATTTCAAAGCATTTTCATTAAGTCATTGATCTTTAAAAGATTGATATATAAAATCATTTTTGAATTCATAAGTATAGCTCACTGAAACATATATTCAATTGATTCAAGAAACTCATTATATTTTTAATAGTTCATAGTTTCCAATTTGAAATTGCTCATAGCAAGAATAATTCATTGATTGACTTATCATGTTCATAGCCTTTTAGAAAGTAAAGCAATGTCTTTTGGAAATCATCAAAATCAATAAGTTGGGGCAATTATGTTTCAATAATTTCTCAACAATCTCCCCCTTTTTGATGATGACAAAAATATTGAGTTTGTTCATGATTGATTAGTGAATTAATTTGTTTTCATAGTTAAGTTTAGGCTCCCCCTCAATGAGGTAGCTCCCCCTATGAAACTTAATTAATTAACCCATTGTTTATCACAATCATAGACAATCATAAAACTATAAAATTCTCCCCCTTTTTTGTTATCAACAAAAAGATAGATAAACATTCATTCAAATTTCATTGACATAAGGAAATAGAGAATTCATTTCATTCAAAAGTCTAGTACATCAAATTACATCAAAATGTAATACAAGCTTATGGAATCAAATTTAAACTAACTTAGATTCATCAAAGTTCAAAAACATTCATATTAGAGCAAAATTTCCTATACAATCAAATTTAGAGATTAACTAAGATAAGTATTAAGTTCATTTGACACGCTTGAATATCAAACTTTTTAAGTGTCCAATCATCTCCATGATATCATCCTTTTGAGATTTGCTAAAATCATTCATGGTTACTTGAATTTGATCAACTGCTGCATCAATGTCTCTTCGTAACTGATTGGTTCTATCAAGATCATTGGATCCATCGGCTATCCTTGAAGTCTTTCAAAGATATTCTTAAGCTCGGCATTAAGAGAATCCACATGAGTACCAATAGAGAATGAAAATAAGTCAAGCCTTGAAATGATGTTTTCCTTTAATTCTTTAAAGTCTTCTCTTAATTGACCAATCTCTTCTTTTCTTTGATCATCAAACTCAGCAAACATAGATCTAAGTTGACATAGCTGCTCATCTGAAAATCTCACAGAAGTAGATGAAGCTTGAGGTGGAGGAGAATAATGCATGCTAGGTCCAGCCTCAGATGGTCCAGCAACAGAAGGTCCAGCCTCGACCTCAGCTCCAATGTCCTCAACTCTGTCCTCAGCAGCTCTAATATCATCTTGACCTTTTCTTATCCAATTCCATTAACTTTCTTGAAGCCCATACGGTGAATAGTGGCCAGTGAATAGTAGTCTGTATGTCTCAAATTTTTCTTGGGCTCACTATCACTAAATTCAATCCCTTGGCTTCTGAATAACTGAGTTAAGATCATGCCATAGGGAAGACAAGATTTCCTCTTACTTCCACAGTCAGCCATGTACCATAAAATCATGATGGGTAAGTTGATGGGCCTGCCTGAAACTAAGCATCCATGACAAAATATCCCTCTCAGATACATAATCAAACCGGCCTGTCTTAGGGAAATAGAATTCTGCTGCAGATATTGTGTAGCAATCTTAAGTCCAATGGCAGCTGACTGCAAGAACTTCTTCAAATCCCTCAAAGTTTCTATTCAATAATCTGGTGAGGGCAGGAGATCTATCCTCTGAAGCAAAGGTGGAGGGTCCAGATAGGGGTAAGTCCAATAGCTAGAAAGATGGGCAGAGACATTCAAACAAACTCCTCTGACAGTACTGACCAATCCATTGTCTCCTCTAGACAAATTTTATAAAATTCTTTCACCAGTGCAGGGTAGTAGGACAGTCTAAGAGCAATTTTCTCAAATCCCATTTCTCTAACTGTGAACCTACAAGTAATCCTCATTCTCAAACAAATCGAAATCAAACTTCCTTCCAGTGGTAATGACTCTACTTGCTAGGAGGTCTACCTGAGGAGTAGAGGCAGTAGGAGCAGGTGCATCATCCGAAGAAGAAGCAGTCGAAGACTCCGGAGTCGGCTCGCGGACGGGTCGACGCACGGTTCTTTTCCTCTTCATCCCGGCGCGGCTACTGCTCGCTCCACGGGTTTTGGGGGCCATTGATTCAAGGTGGAATGATTGTTCAAGGTTTTTGGAAGATTTTGGAAAGTTTGAAAGGTTTTGGAGGGTTTTGAGAAAGATTTGGAAAATTAGAATGAACGATGGGTCGACTCGTGCCCTAAATAAGCAATTTGGGACCACGTCGAGTCGACTCGCGCATTTCCTCGAGTCGGCTCGCCTAAATCACAGAGAAAAATCTCGAACTCGAGTCGACTCGCTCATACCAGGAGTCGGCTCCCAAGTTTCAGAGAAACTCGAGTCGACTCCGGTACACACCGAGTCGGCTCGGAGACCATTTCAGAACAAAAAAATTGAAAATTTTCTGAATGTTTGAAATGATTCCGGATTTGATTTTGTGTATGATTCATAATCATTGAGTCTTGATAAATCATTTTGATATGAATTCTAGACACTATTTCCTTAAGATTTTGAGGAATTGAAAGAATTCTAGATGCATTTCCTTAAGTATTTCAAAATTTATTCAAAAGGATTACAAATTCC
Source organism: Calamus simplicifolius (assembly GCA_900491605.1). Classification (NCBI taxonomy): domain Eukaryota; kingdom Viridiplantae; phylum Streptophyta; class Magnoliopsida; order Arecales; family Arecaceae; genus Calamus; species Calamus simplicifolius. Next base: position 661,487 of record UESW01004118.1, on the reverse strand, counting down.
TAATTCTCCTCTAAGATATTCAAATCTTTCTTCACTTAGGGGTTTTGTTAAGATGTCAGCTAATTGTTCTTCAGTGTTTACATAATCTAAACAAATTTCATCATTAGCTACATGTTCCCTTATAAAATGATATCTAATTTCTATGTGTTTTGTTCTTGAGTGTTGAATTGGATTTTTTGTTAAATTGATTGCACTAGTATTATCACATTTTATGGGTGTCTTATTAGGTTTGATACCATAGTCCTCAAGTTGTCGCTTAATCCATAGGATTTGCGCACAGCAACTTCCAGCTGCTACATATTCAGCTTCAGTAGTTGATAATGCAACTGAATTTTGCTTTTTGCTAAACCATGTGATTAAGTTACTGCCTAAGAAATGGCATGCACCACTTGTGCTTTTTCTATCAATTTTACATCCGGCATAATCAGAATCTGAATATGCAATTAGGTTTAATGTGGAGTCTCTAGAATACCATAAACCTACATTTTTGTTCCATTTAGATATCTTAATATTCTCTTAACAGCTATTAAGTGTGATTCTTTAGGTTCAGCTTGAAATCTAGCACACAAACATACTGCAAACATTATATCAGGTCTACTTGCTGTTAAATAGAGAAGGGATCCGATAATACCTCGATAATACTTTTGATCAACCTTCTTACCTTCTTCGTCTTTGTCTAGCTTGCATGAAGGACTCATTGGTGTTCCAAGGGGTTTCATTGTTTCCATACCAAACTTTTTGAGTAGTTCTCTTGTGTACTTGGTTTGGTTGATAAAAATTCCCTCCTTGCATTGTTTGATCTGGAGTCCAAGGAAGAAGTTGAGTTCTCCCATCATGCTCATCTCGAATTCTCCCTGCATTAACTTTGCAAATTCTTGACAGAGAGATTCGTTAGTAGCACCAAAAATAATGTCATCTACGTATATTTGTACTACTAGTAAATCTTTACTTTTTCTTTTTAAAAACAAGGTTTTATCAACATTTCCTCTTGTAAAATCATTTTCTATTAGAAATTTACTTAACCTATCATACCAAGCTCTAGGTGCTTGTTTCAAACCATATAAAGCTTTGTGCAATTTAAAAACGTGATTTGAAAACTCGTGATCTTCAAAACCTGGTGGTTGTTCTACATAGACTTCTTCATTAATAAGTCCATTTAAAAATGCGCTTTTTACATCCATTTGAAATAGGTTAATGTTCATATGACATGCAAATGCAAGTAAAAGTCTAATGGCTTCTAGTCTAGCTACAGGTGCAAAGGTTTCATCAAAATCAATACCCTCTTCTTGACTATATCCTTTAGCAACCAATCTAGCTTTGTTTCTAATTACTATGCCATTTTCATCTAATTTATTTCTAAAAACCCATTTAGTTCCTATGATTGAATGGTTTTTAGGTCTTTCCACTAAAGTCCAAACATTATTTCTAGTGAATTGATTAAGTTCTTCTTGCATAGCTAACATCCAATTATTATCTTTTTCAGCTTCTTCTATAGTTTTAGGTTCTATTTGTGATACAAATGCAAGATGATTACTAATATTTCTCATGTATGATCTAGTCCTTATTCCTTGAGATGGATCACCTATAATCAATTCCTTAGGATGACTATAAGCATATCTCCAATCTCTTGGAAGATCTACATCATTATGATCATTATTAACATCATCATCCTTATGTGAATCATTATCTTTAGCCTGTTGTTCATGATCAGAAGATACTTCAATATTAAGTTTTTCAAGATCTTTTTCAATTATGTTTGTATCTTCCTCATCATTAATCTTTTCAGATCCAGTTGCTAAAGATTCATCAAAAACTACATGAATGGATTCTTCAACTACTAAGGTTTTCTTGTTAAAGATTCTATATGCCTTACTAGTTGTTGAATAACCTAGAAAAATTCCTTCATCTGATTTAGCATCAAATTTTCCTAAGTTGTTTTTACCATTATTATGAATGAAGCATTTACATCCAAATGCATGAAAGTATTTTATATTGGTTTTCTTTCATTCCATAATTCATAAGGTGTTTTCTTTAATATTGGTCTTATTAAAGCTCTATTTAAGATGTAACATGCTGTGTTAATTGCTTCCGCCCAAAAATATTTTGGTAAGTTGCTTTCACATAGCATGGTACGGGCCATGTCTTCTAAAGTTCTGTTCTTTCTTTCAACTACACCGTTTTGTTGTGGAGTCCTAGGGGCTGAAAAATTATGATTAATTCCATTTTCAGTGCAGAAATTTTCAAATAAGTGATTTTCAAATTCTGTTCCATGATCACTTCTTAGAGATACTATAGTAGTGTTTTTCTCATTTGTGACTTTCTTGAAAAATTTCAGGAACATCGAGAAAGTCTCATCTTTGTGAGCTAAAAACATTACCCAAGTATATCTAGAGTAATCATCTACAATCACTAGACCATATTTCTTTCCTCCTAGACTTGTAGTTCTAGTTGGTCCAAATAGGTCCATGTGAAGTAGCTCTAGTCCCCTAGAAGTTGAAACAAAGTTTTTAGATTTAAATGAACTTCTTGTTTGTTTTCCAAATTGACATGCATCACAGATTTTATTATTTTCAAAATCCAATTTAGGTAAACCTTTGACTAAATCCATTTTAATTAGTTTTGAAATAAGGTGTGTGCTTGCATGACCTAATCTACGATGCCACAACCAACTAATATCATTAATGTTAGCATTATCAGTAATTAGGCAATGACTACTCTTAGAAGTTTTGTTTGTGTCAACTAAGTATATATTGCCAAATCTATAACCAGTAAAAACAATGCTATCATCAATAGAATTAGTTACAGTGCATAAAGAAGATTTAAAAGAAACATTAAAGTTTTTATCACATAATTGACTTATGCTAATTAGATTATGCTTCAAACCATTAACATAAAGTACATTATCAATTACTATAGATGGAGTTATGCGAACTTTACCAAGGCCCAAAATTTGACCTTTACCGTTATCGCCAAATGTCACAACTCCACCAACATTTTCTTCTAGGGTGATGAATTCCTCTTTGTCACCCGTCATATGTCTTGAGCAGCCGCTATCAAGATACCACTTCTTGTTTGATCTTTTGGCCACAAGACATTCCTGCAATATCATCAAACTTTATGTTTAGGTACCCAAGCTTTCTTGGGTCCTTCATGGTTAGTAGACACAAAAATTGTTCCTTTCGGAACCCATATTTTCTTAGCTTTAATATTTAACTTGTTGTTGTTTAATGTTTTGCATTCAAAGGATTTGTGACCTTTTTCATTACATTTAAAACAAGTTATATTACCTTGGTTGGCTTTTACAAAAATATTCTTTAGTGATTTCTGTTTTCTTAGTGTGTTATATCCTAGCCCAGCTTTGTCAAAAACAGCCTTTTGACTATCTAGAATCATGTTTAATTTAGTTGAGCTTAAAGTAAATTTCTCAACAATGTCCTTATATTTTTTAACATCTTTCTAAGAGAGTCAATTTCTTTAGCTTGCTGTTCTTTATCTAAAGCTAAAGTTCCTACTTGATCTTTTAAATCTTTAGTTGAGTTTTTAGCTTCAGATTTTATAAATCTCTTTCTTGATTCAGATTATCTCTTTCTTTCCTAAGTCTTCATTTTCATTAGTTAAGTTTTTAACTTCTAAAGCTATTCATTTTTACTTTTAGCTAAACTAACATTATCATTTTTCACAGATTTAAATTTCTTTTTCAACAATTTAAAATCTATCATTAGTTCATTAAAAGCTTCAAACATTTCATCAAATGTAAATTCATTGTCGGAGGTTTCGGAACTTACCTCGTCATTGTCGTCGTCGTTGGCCATGAGCAAATATTTGCAACCTCCTTTTGTTCTTCTTCTTCGGAAGAAGATTCATCAGTCCATGTTGCAACATATGCCTTCTTCTTTTTCTTGAAGGTCTTTTTCAATTGTGGACAATCATATCGATAATGCCCCGGTTTCTTACACTCATAACAGATCAAGGGGTCTTTCTCTTTGTCCTTGTCCTTTTCTTTCTTTTCCTTTTCCTTTTCTCCTTCCATTTTATTTCCAAATTTTCGTTTTTGGAAGGGTTTCTTTTTCCTCAAAAATCTTCTGAACTTCTTGGCCAAGAGAGCAGTTTCATCATTATCTTCATCACTATCATCACTGCTGCTCTCTTCCACATCTTTTGCAGCCTTTAGAGCAATGGTTTTCTTCTTTTTAGTTTCCTCCTCAATATGCTGCCTCATTGTCAATTCGTGGGTCATGAGAGATCCTAGAAGCTCCTCTAAGGGTAGTGCATTGAGGTCTTTGGCTTCTTGGATTGCTGTGACTTTTGCTTCCCACGATCTTGGCAATGACCTGAGTATTTTGCGAACAAGATCAGCATTAGTATAAACTTTTCCTAAACTTTTCAAACCATTCACAATATCGGTGAATCTAGTGAACATGCATGTGATGGTTTCAGTTTGTTCCATTGTGAACAATTCATATTTATGAACTAAATATTTATCTTTGATTCTTTTACTTGGTTTGTTCCTTCATGTGTAACTTCCAACCTATCCCATATTTCTTTAGCGGAATTACAAGTAGAGATGCGGTTGAATTCATTTGAATCTAAGGAACAATATAAGATATTAATGGCTTTGGCATTAAGTTGAGCCATTCTCCTATCATTATCATTCCAATCCCTTTCGGGCTTTGGAACAATAGTGCCATCAATAAGGTGTGTGGGTGTACTAGGTCCATTTAATATAACACCCCAAAGCTCATAATCAGAAGCTTGAATGAATATCCTCATTCTAGCTTTCCAATAAGAATAGTTTGAGCCATTAAAAAGTGGAGGTCTATTCGTAGAATGACCTTCAGCAAAACTAGAACCACTTTGTGTTGCCATAATGACCTTTAGCTCTTGATCGTGAGATCAAACTCTAAATGAGCACTATGCTCTGATACCAATTGTTGGCCCAGATGGCAACCCAAGAGGGGGGGGTGAATTGGGTTCTTAAAAAATTTAAGACTTTTAAGCAATTTAAATGAGATGTGCAAGTGAAAGGATTAACTAATAAGCAAAGCACAAACACAAGTATATGAGAGATAGAGAAGAGACAATTAGGCACGGCAAACACAAGATATTTTATAGTGGTTCGGTGCAACCAACACCTACGTCCACTCCCAAGACTCACTTGGGTCCACACTATAATCTCTCTAGATTACAGCCGAGTTGTTTTCCAAGTTCACAACTCAAACTTGTTGTTTTTCCGGGATCACAACGAACCCAGCCGATTTTACACGGGCTCACCGGCACCAAACCCAAACACAAGCTATACCTAGCTTGTACCGAGGTTTAACAACCTCCTCTAGTTTAATCCCTCAGATTAAACTAGATACAAACAAATAAAATGAGTTTAATTACAAGCAGCTCTTTTTGAGCAGATATTTCAAAATAAAAATTGAGTTTAGAAAAGCCTGAATATTTAGAGCTTGAGAGCTGGCTTGGCTTCTTTGGATTCCTTCCTTCAACTCCTCTTGATGTTGAATCAGGCCTCAGCACCGATTCTCCACAGATTTGAGCTTTGGAGTTGGGTTGAAGCTTTTTCTCCCTTTTCTTTGAATGTGGAAGATCTTTGATTTGCTCTTGAAAGTGTTGGGATCTCCTCTTGAATCTTTGTAGAAGGTAGCTCTGGAGTGCACGAATCTCACTCTTGGATTTCACTCCTTTTGAATCTTTCTTCTTAAATCAAACGATTTTTCTAATAACACTCTGTTTTTCCCTCTTTTGAATTCTTACTGAATGATTCTCAATATATATCTTCTCTCTTCTTTCTTTGTTGAATGGCTCCTCTATTTATAGATTCTGAAACAATATAGCCGTTAGAAACAAAGAAAAATAGCCGTTATTCAAAAATATATCCGTTGGAGCTGATGTGTCAACTCAAAAATTTCCGCCCAGATTTCGGGGAGTCGGCTCGGGACTGTGCGAGTCGGCTCGAGCAATCGAATCCAGAACGCACCAAAAAATGAGTTTTCAGGGTCGACTCGACTGGGAGTCGACTGAAAGCTGGTGAGTCGACTCTTCACGAGTCGGCTCGAGAAAGTTCAGGAGTCGACTCGGAAACTCTCGAGTCGGCTCGGGACTGATACAAAAATCAGAAAACATTCTGATTTGCTTTGAAAATCATCCCAACCAACTTTGAAATATAAATATGACTTAGATAATGTTGATTTAACAGTAATGCTCAATTTCAAAGCATTTTCATTAAGTCATTGATCTTTAAAAGATTGGTATAGAAAATCATTTTTGAATTCATAAGTATAGCTCACTGAAACATATATTCAATTGATTCAAGAAACTCATTATATTTTTAATAGTTCATAGTTTCCAATTTGAAATTGCTCATAGCAAGAATAATTCATTGATTGACTTATCATGTTCATAGCCTTTTAGAAAGTAAAGCAATGTCTTTTGGAAATCATCAAAATCAATAAGTTGGGGCAATTATGTTTCAATAATTTCTCAACACTTAACGATCGTAAGAGACAGGACGTAAAATGCCTCAGGGTAAATTGTTTAAATCCATAATTATAACGTGCAACCACCTTTTAACCCTCAGAACACTAAAATTGGAGAAGAATGCTCTGTGCCATCTAGACATATTCAGTGGGTAAAAAAAAAAAAAAAGTGTAGCATCATGAGATCTAGAAGGCATGTTTCAGACCAAAAATAATTAAACTTCAATCCTGATATATCAACAAGCCCACAAAACTACTTCATTTGATTTTGGCTTCTTGAACATCTCTTGATTGATCAAGGCCTATTCCAAGTTGAGCTGGTGGTGTATTGTTTCTATGACATTAATCATGCTAGTGAAAATTTTCAAAATAGTCTTCAGGGCCTTGAATCGTCCTCTTTCTCTCTACATACATGCAAAAATATATGTAATTTCATAAACATAAACATATATAGAATATATACCTAAGCATTTGTATAGAACATATGTGACTAACATCTCAGGCTCCTTTAGTCAGTAAGCCAAGCTGATGCCTTGGATAGACTACATATATGTAATTTATATGGTGTGAGCTCACGGTCATTGTACATATACATGCAATCATACTCATTGGGGTGATATCTGCAAACAATGTTATTCCCCAGATTGGCACGGATAGGCTGGTCTATTTCCAAGAGAGAAGATCAAAGATGTACCTACCAATATTCTATCTAGTGTCATGGGTTGTTGGAGAAATTCCATACTTCATCGTTGCAACACTCGCAGTAGTGGGAATTGGAAATGGAATGGCAGGCATTGCTGCACAGAGTGTTTCAGTTTTCCTGAAGTACTGGTTGGTGCTCTTCATCTTCACACTGTGCACAACTTATTTTGGTATGATGCTGACATTCCATAGCTTTCAAACTCTTAATAGAGAGCTGGATTTCTAAATTCTTAAGAGGTTATGTTCAGTAATATATTGTACTGATGTTAGTCAAAATTTTATTAGACCTAATAGTACATGATTTCCTGATGCTCATTTGTAATCTATCTTCGCTAGTAATTTTTCTTCAGAATTGTCCACTAGTTAAATATAAAAAACAATTTCCACAGGCACTAATTATCTCTCCACTAGTTAAATATAAAAAACAATTTCCACAGGCACTAATTATCTCCATATTACTGCCAAGCTTTACTGCCACAACCAAGCTGCAGGCAGATCAATAGTAGAATTTATTCTTTGCTTGGGATCTTATTCTATTTGGCCAAGATCCTAATAAGCATTTCAAATTATTCTTTTCTTATCAAATGCGACATGGTGTGGCAGCATTTCCAGATGATGCATCAATTTTCAAAGTAAGGACATGCTATGTACTCTGTTCCATGTTAAATGATTGAGATGAAACAAGAAGTTTCCTTTACTTAATTTAGAGTAGTGAAACAGATAGCACATGCCAAGTCTGTAATCAAATATGAGCATGTTAATCAAACAGAACCTTGTTCAAATAAACGATCGGAAGTCACATCAAAGTTTTGCAAAACAATTTTATCAATCATGGTTAAAACAGTAAGTCCTATCCATGTTTGAGAACGGAACACAGGTTACACACCATCTTAGTGACCAATAAGTTGGCTTTAGCATCCTCTCTCAAGCACCATGCTTCTAAACTTGCTAAACACATGCATAAATGTAAGTTAAATCCAGTCTTTAACCAACTGGCATAAACGAAGTCAATACTAACCGGAAAGCTTCTCTCTTATAAACCTCCTTTTTAACTAGTAACATTTTCTAATAATAATAAGATCCATTTTTCTAAAATTTTACAAAAGCAAGTCTGAAGTATGAAAGCAGAAAGCTTAGACCAACTTGTCCTTAAAATATGCCCAAAGACTGCATGTTAATATATCTTCCATTTATATCATTCTCAATATCAAGTGAGCTTGTAGTCTTTTAAATAGGTAGCAAACTTTCTAACACCTGACAGCAGCAAGACATAGACATTAGTGCATTCAACTCACAGCCCCAAGATTAAGAGAATGGTTTAAGCTTTATCTACTATTGCATATCTACTTGGAAGAAGGTCTCTCAGTGAAGAGATTTCTATAGATAACAATAGCATTAGCGGAGAGATTTCTGATATTATAGAAAGTTGGTCCAGTTGCATTGAGCATAGAGTGGATGGCTGAAAACTTTTGGATGTGAGTAAAAATAACTTGAGTGGGATCATCCCAAAAAGTCTGGGTCAGTTATCAGCACTAGAGTATTTGGATCACTCCTCAAACTCCTTTATAAGCAATTTGACTGAAGCTCACTTTGCCAACCTTACGAGACTATGGAACTTGGATTTATCTGACAACTCATTTGAAGTGAACCTAAGTCCAGATTGGATTCCTGCTTTTAATGCCCGATCAATTGGTATGCACTCCTGTCATTTGGGACCAAAATTTCCCACCTGGCTTTGAACCCAGTCAAATCTGGAACGGCTACAGCTTTCAAAAAAAAACATTTCAGATGACTTCCCTACTTGGTTCTGGGATCTCAAATATATGATTGAATTGAATGTGTCATATAATAGCATGAAAGGAAGACTACCGCCTTCTTCAAGAGGTCAGCAATATATGTATATCGATATGAACTCCAACAACTTTCATGGTTTATTGCCTGCATGGGATCTGTCTGATATATACAACATAGATCTATGTCTGATATATAATCAGCTACAACCACCATGGACGGTGGCCTCCCATGGCCGGACAACACTCTCCTTCCTCCGGCGATCTTCTCCGACAACGGTAGCCCTCAAACCTCCCAAAAATCCCATTGATTCCTCAGTTGAAAAAGAAAAACAGAGGAGGAAAAATTTTACCTCTTCCTTGCCGGGGTCGCCGAAGATGATCTGAACTTCCCCGAAGGTTCGCCTAGCTCCGGTGATCCTCTCCTACTCTTTAATTAGAAAATCTCTCGCCCTTTCAGCCGGAATTGAAGAGATTGTCAAGAAACAGAGCTTTGAGAATTAAACAGAGGAAAAGAGCGCGATAATATTTTGGCCTCCCTACCTCACAGGCGACGTTAGCTCAAGCTCCGGCGACGTTCCACGGTGAAGGAGGTTCAAACTATACCCTCCAACAATGGTTCACGAGCCGGGATACCCTAGCTGAAAATACAAATCGAGAAGACTAAAAATACAAAAGAAATCTCTTATCCATTAGCACTAGAATAGAGCAAGTTTGCAGGGAGAGAGAGACACGGTGGTAGAAGAACGAGGAGCCGCAGTCGCTGTGCAATTCCTCCTCGCCGATGGGGACGCGCGGTGGATCGACCTTCTGGGTTCGGAGCTGAGACCTGAGGGGCGGCGCGGAGCAGCGCCGGGGGCCGCTGAAGGACTCCACGGTGCTGCTGTGGCTGCTGGAGGCTGGCCACTGTGGCGATGGCTGCCGCTGCCGAGGGTAGGGGGTGTGGGGGAAAGCGGCGGTGGCAGCGATGGCGGTGGGGGAGGAAGAGAGAGGGAGAGGGGCGGTCGGGAGGGGAGGGCATGGAGCGGGGAAGTTGGTCTTGGCCTTGCAGCCGCGGAGGCTGATGGCGGCCGCGTCGTAGGCGCGGGCGGCCTCCTCGGCGGAGTCAAAGGTGCCGAGCCAGACGCGGTCTTCTTCGCCGGGTCGCGGATCTCCGCCGCGAACCTCCCCCACGGCCGCTTTCGGACGCCGTGGAACCGGACCTCCGGGCCCGATCCCGCCCCGATCGCCTCTGCCGCGGCCGCTGCCAGTGCCACGATAGCTCTCCCCTTCCGCATCGCTAATCTGAGGAAGGAGACAAGTGAAAGAGAAGGGGATGATGGTTTGGAGGGAGGTAGAAGGGGGGAGGGTGGAAGAGGTGTGGTCTAGGGCTTGGGGCTGGGGGAAGATATGGTGAAGGAGGGGGGGGGGGGGGGGGGGGGGAGGCTGGCTTTCTCTCCTTTTAACAAAACCGAGAAGCGGTGTCTTGATTTCTCCACCTCTTTTCCCTTGACTCCTCTCGCTCTCCCGTTCGCCCCACAAACGACTTGGTTACTTTCTTCCAGCCTTCTCCAGCTCTTTTCCCTATTTTTTCTTATTTTTGGGTTTTAGCCAGTGAATGGCTCATTCGTCACTAATCCATCATCACTAATTTATAATGGATTAGTGATAGAATGGCAATTCATCACTAAATTAGTAACGAATTATCTTATTCGTCACTAATTAGTGATGGATGTAACAGTCCATCACTAATTCGTCACTAATTTAGTGATGAATTACTCTTCCATCACTAATTTGTGATGGATTAGTGAGGATGAGGCAATTCATCACTAATTTAGTGACGGATAGGGCAATCCATCACTAAATTAGTGATGGATTAGTGACGGATTTTTCATCACTAATTAGTGATGGATGTGACAGTCCATCACTAATTCGTCACTAATTTAGTGATGAATTACTCTTCCGTCACTAATTAGTGATGGATTAGTGACGGATGAGGCAATTCGTTACTAATTTAGTGACGAATTGACCATCCGTCACTAATTAGTGATGGATTAGTGACGAAAGGAAAATCCATCACTTTCCTTCCGTCACTAATCCATCACTAATTTAGTGATGGATTACCCCATCCGTCACTAATTTGTGATGGATTAGTGACGGAATTAAAATCCGTCACTAATCCGTCACTATTTAGTGATGGATTGCTTTTCCATCACTAATTTGTGATGGATTAGTGACAGAATGGTAATTCGTCATTAAATTAGTGATGAATTGCCCATCCGTCACTATTAGTGATGGATGTGACAATCCATCACTAATTCGTCACTAATTTAGTGATGAATTACTCTTCCATCACTAATAGTGACAGATTAGTGACGGATGAGATAATTTGTCAATAATTTAGTGACGGATTGACCATCCATCACTAATTAGTGATGGATTAGTGACGAAAGAAAAATTCGTCACTTTCCTTCCGTCACTAATCCATCACTATTTAGTGATGGATTACCCCATCCGTCACTAATTTGTGATGAATTAGTGACGGAAGTAAAATCCGTCACTATCCATCACTAATTTAGTGATGGATTGCTTTTTCATCACTAATTTGTAATGGATTAGTGACGGAATGACAATTCGTCATTAAATTAGTGACGGATTGCCCCATCCGTCACTAATTAGTGATGGATGTGACCGTCCGTCACTAATTTAGTGACGATTTAGTGACGGATAGACTAATCCATCATTAATTTTAATTTCATCACTATTTTATTACTAAACCGTTATAATTTAGTGATGAAAATTTCATCACTAATTTTCGTCACTATTTGATATTTTCTTGTAGTGTTCCCCCTTCCCCTTTTACTTGTATTAAGTGGAGAGAGTTTAAGTCTCCAATCGCAGCATATATATATATTCAGGTCAATCTCACGTCTGCATGCAGCTTGGCTTGAGCTATGATCTCATTCTCAGTTTGAGGCTAAAATAGATTAGATCAAGCCATAACTGGCAATTGCAGGCTTGAAATCAGTTTCAAATCATGTCAAAAAATGAGCTACCTCTCGATCAGGTTAGACTTGATTATTAGGCTAAAAAATATATGGCATTGTATCATTATAAGGGATTATTTTATAGTGGCTGTGAATCATATATAGACACACACACGCATATATTATATATATATCTGCCAGAATAACAAAATCATTTCAACTAAAATGTGATGGGGCCAGTTGACCCATGAAAAAAAAAATTTTTGGACGGCCCCAAAGGCCCAGACTTTAACTCCATCGGCTTCCAGCGTCGGTCTCCAGCGACGGCTTTCAGCGTCGGCTAAAGGCCGACGGGCTCCAACGCAGCTCCAGCGCCGGCTTCCGGCGTCGACCTCCGAGGTCGGCACATTAAAGGCCGACACCCGCAAAGCTAGCCGGTCCCGGCACATTGCTGGCCGGCCACGGCCTCTCCAAGCTAGCCGGCCCCAGCACATTGCTAGCCGCCACGGCGTCTCCAAGCTAGCCGGCCCCGGCACATTGCTGGCCGGCCACGGCGTCTCCAAGCTAGCCGGCCCCGGCACATGCTAGCCGGCCACGGCATCTCCAAGCTAGCCGGCCCCGGCACATGCTAGCCCCACGGCGTCTCCAAGCTAGCCCCCGGCGCAAGTCCAAGCTCGGCCCCGGCACACTCGGCCCCGGCCTCCAGTCCCGCCGAGTCGGCCAAGGCCATCCCAGGCGGCCCGACTCGGCCCCGGCGTCAGTCCCGCCGAGTCGGCCAAGGCCATCCCAGGCCGGCCCGACTCGGCCCCGGCGTCTCCAGTCCCGCCGAGTCGGCCAAGGCCATCCCAGGCCGGCCCGACTCGGCCCCGGCGTCTCCAGTCCCGCCGAGTCGGCCAAGGCCATCCCAGGCCGGCCCGACTCGGCCCCGGCGACTCCTGTCCCGCCGAGTCGGCCAAGGCCATCCCAGGCCGGCCCGACTCGGCCCCGGCGTCTCCTGTCCCGCCGAGTCGGCCAAGGCCATCCCAGGCCGGCCCGACTCGGCCCCGGCGACTCCTGTCCCGCCGAGTCGGCCAAGGCCATCCCCGGCCGGCCCGACTCGGCCCCGGCGTCTCCTCCCGCCGAGTCGGCCAAGGCCATCCCCGGCCAGCCCGACTCGGCCCCGTCGTCTCCAGCCCGCCGATTCGGCCCACCCCGGCACTGCCTTGCCGGCGGGATAGGCCCCAGCCATCTCAGGTCGACCCAGCTCGGCCCCAACAAGACGGGACCCCCGGTTCCCGCCAGATCAGCCCCAGCGGTTCAAAAATCCGTTCCTCTGACGCGCCGCCCGACAGCGCCCGACGCGCGCCGCCCGACAGCGCCGATGCGCGCCGCAGCGCCAACATGCGCCGCCCGATAGCGCCAGATCCGACAATCCAACGGCCCCGCCGGCTGATGGGACGCAGACCCACGTGATCGTGCCAGCGTCACCCCTATAAAAGGGTAAACTACGTCGAGAATCGGGTAAGGCATTATAACGCACATTTTACACACTCGATGCCCTAACTCTCAAAGGAACTACCTGATCCTTCTGAGACCTCTCCCTCCTCAAGAGCTCTCTCGAGCTCCTTCTCTGCTGTGACCTCTGTCACTAACTTGGGCGTCGGAGGGTCCCACCGGAGAACCCTCTCCGGTCTTGGGACTTCTTTGCAGGCGATCCGGTGAAGAAGAAGAGCCTCCGTTCCCGACGTCCAGGAGGGGTGATCGAGCGTCATCAGATTGGCGCGCCAGAAGGGGGGCGCTAAGAAAAAGTAGCGAACGATCTCCCGGAGCTACATCCGTCCCCTCTTTCTCCAGAAGCCATGGTGGTGACGCGAGCTCGGGATGCCTCTGTCAGCTGTCCGGCTGGGCTCCCCCGCCAGCTGGACAGCAGGAGGCCAATCCCCCTGCTACCAGCCTCCGGTTGCCAGCCCGCCGCCGGACGCCGCCCTCCAAACGGCGGAGCAGCTGGCAACCCTCTCCCAGCAAGTTCAGAATCTCACTGCCATGGTCCACGGACTCCAGCAGCAGCAGTCCGTGGCCACCCAGCACCAGACTGCTCCCCCGCCAGCCAGCAGTCGGCGAGGGGAGGCTCCCCCCGGGGGACCGGCCGACGTCAAGCTTCCCCCAGGAAGCCTCGCCGCGAGCCCTCCAAGCGGCCACGGTCCCCTGGCCACGGCCCCAGCGAGCTTCCTCCCAAGCCACATCATCACGAGGAACCCAGGCGGAAGTCCCGACTCCCGTCTCCATCTTCTGCTTCCTCTTCTTCTTCTTCCTCCGAGCCATCCCGGAGGGCTCCGACGATCAACCGCCAGGCGGAGGAACGCCTGGAGGAGTACAACCGGCGCCTCGACGAGCTCGCCAGGAAGATAAACCACCAGCCGGAGGAAGAGTTTGACACTCGTCCTCCTTACACCCGCCGCATCCTGGAGGAACCGGTTCCCTCCAGGTTCCGCTTCCCCCAGGTGGACCCGTACGATGGTACGACCGACCCTCTCGACCACCTCGAGAGCTACAAGGCCATGATGCAAGTCCAGGGCGCCTCAGACGCCCTTCTCTGCAAGGCCTTCCCTGCGACCCTGCGGAAGGCCGCCCGTGCGTGGCATTCACGCCTGTCCCCCCACAGCATAGACTCCTTCCGGGAGCTGGAGAGGGCATTCCTGGCCCACTTTGATGCCTGCCGCCGGATCCCAAGGGTGGCGGACAGCCTCTTCTCCGTCCGCCAGAAGGAAGGAGAGTCCCTGCGGGACTTTGTGTCCCGATTCAAAACCGCCGCCCTCGAGGTCTACCATCTCGATGATGCGGTGGCCACCCTGGCGCTGAAGCGGGGACTCCTTCCGTCCCGCTTCACCTTCTCCTTGGACAAGAAGCCCCCGAGCTCTTACTCCGACCTCCTCCTCCGGGCCCAGAAGTACATCCGGGCAGATGAAGCCGACCTCACTCGCCGGGAGTCTTCGAAGGGCTCCAGCCACAAATCCGCTCGCCCTGAGCCGAGCGGACCTCCTCGCCATCGCCGATCCGACCCCCTCGCCGGTCCGACAACAGGCGCCGGAGCCCTGTCCCCGACGAGGGTAAGCTCACTCCTCTCCTGCCCCTCGATCCCACATCCTGATGGAGATCGAGGGCGAGCCCTACCTTCAACGTCCTCCCCCCATGAAGAAGGTGTATCCCGCGACAGAAGCCGCTACTGTCGATTCCACCGGGACTACGGCCACGACACCGACACTGCTACAGTTTGAAACGGGCTATCGAGGAGCTCATCCAACGGGGCTACCTCGGCAAGTACGTCCAGAAGATGCCACAGCCGCTGCCGGCCATCATGGGGCCTCCACCAGCTCAAGCCGCCGTCGACAACACTCCCACGGAGCGGACCGTCGGGATGGTGTCCTGGGGGTCAGCCTCTGCGTCCAAGCGGCCGAGGGGGGAGGATGCTCCAAATAATGTAATGCCCCGGGGGGAGACTGCTGTAATGGAAAATGTAAACAATGAAGGCGTAGTCGTCGCTATGACGATCGCCAACACCCTGTAAAAAGGATTTTAGTTGATAGTGGCAGCTCAGCTGACATCCTTACTTACGACGCCTTTGTTCGAATGGGTTTATCTGTTGACTCCCTTCAGCCCGTGGCGACCCCGCTAGTTGGATTCACCGGAGATTCTGTGAGGGTCGAGGGCGAAATATCCTTGCCCGTGACGGCCGGAACCCCGCCATGCCAAAGCACCGTGATCATGAAATTCCTAGTCGTGAGGGTCCCTTTGGCATACAACGCCATTCTTGGGCGTCCCGGCCTAAATCTTTTGGATGCGGTTATCTCCACCCGACGTCTACTGGTGCAGTTCCCCACCAGCGAAGGAGTTGGAGAAATGCGTGGGGAGATAAGCCGGTCTTACCTTGCTATCATGCGGCGTCGAGCCCTCTGGAGGCCGACCCGGCCCTGGAGGCGTCTGACCCTAGAGATTCCGCCAAAGGAGGGGAGCCCGCCGAGCACCTCCTGACTTTCCCTCTCAGCGATGACCCAGCAAGGACCGTCCGTGTGGGCGGACTCCTTCCCTTGGAGGACCGGGAGCGCCTCTTAGCTTTCCTGCGGGCTAACTCGGACGTATTCGCCTGGTCAGCGTCCGACATGCCCGGCATTTCTCCGGAAGTCATCACCCACAAACTTAACATCGACCCGCGCCACCGTCCAATCCGTCAAAAGAAGAGGAGCTTTGCCCCCGACGACAAAGGGCGATTGATGAAGAAGTCAACAAGTTGATCAGCGCCGGCCACATCCGGGAGGCGCACTACCCGAGCTGGCTGGCCAACGTAGTCATGGTGCGCAAGGCAAACGGGAGCTGGAGGATATGCATAGACTTCACTGACCTCAACAAGGCGTGCCCAAAGGACAGCTTCCCCTTGCCAAGAATTGACCAGCTGGTCGATTCCACCTCTGGTCACGAGCTTCTCAGCTTCATGGACGCCTTCTCCGGATACAACCAGATAAGGATGGACCCCGACGAGGAGCACACCTCCTTCGTGACAGAGAAAGGCATTTACTGTTACAAGGTGATGCCTTTCGGCCTCAAGAATGCGGGAGCGACCTATCAGCGGCTGATGAACAAGGTGTTCCATGACCAGCTCGGCCGGAACATGGAAGTCTATGTGGACGACATGCTGACGAAGAGCACCCGTGCCGCCGACCACATCTCTGACCTGGAAGAAACTTTTAACAACCTCCGTCGCTTCCAAGTCAAGCTGAACCCTAAGAAGTGCGCTTTTGGGGTCACGGCAGGTAAATTTCTGGGCTTTATGGTGACCCAGCGCGGAATCGAGGCGAACCCAGAGAAGATCAGCGCCATACTTGACATGAGGCCGCCGTCCAACAAGAAGGAAGTGCAACGGCTAACTGGAAGGGTAGCGGCGCTGAGTCGTTTCCTCTCTAGATCGGCAGAGAGGTGCTTGCCTTTCTTCAAGGCCCTGCGGAAGGTGAACGGTTTCACATGGACGGACGACTGCCAGGAAGCTTTCGACGGCTTAAAGGCGTTCCTGTCCTCCCCACCGCTCCTCTCCAAGCCGAGAGACGGGAGAGTCTTTTCCTTTACTTAGCCGCCTCCTCAGAAGCCGTCAGCTCAGTCCTGGTGCGCCTTGACGCTGACGGAACCCAAAGGCCAGTCTACTACGTGAGCAAGGTCCTGCATGACGCCGAGGTCAGGTATTCCAAAACAGAGAAAGTCATTTTCGCCTTGATAGTTTCCGCCCGGCGTCTTCGCCCGTATTTCCAAGCCCATCCTATCGTGGTGCTCACGGACCAACCTCTCCGAGCCATCCTGGCCCGTCCGGATACTTCGGGTCGACTCGCCAAATGGGCCATCAAGCTGGGGGAGTTCGACATCTCTTTCCAAGCACGACCGGCCTTGAAGTCCCAGGTCCTGGCCGACTTCCTGGTCGAGTGCACTTGGGCGGAGGAAGATCTCAAGGAGGTCCCCGGGGAGCAGCCCAAGCCCGAGCCGAGAGATGATGGAAAGACCTGGATCCTCCACGTGGACGGCGCATCAAATTCTCAAGGAAGTGGAGCCGGCCTCATTCTTGCCGGGCCGGAAGGAGAAAGAACCGAATGCGCCCTGAGATTTCTTTTTGAAGCCACCAACAACCAGGCGGAGTACGAAGCCCTGCTGGCCGGGTTAAGATTAGCCCAGGAGGTTGGAGCAAAGCACCTCAGAGCCTACACGGACTCGCAACTCGTCTCCGGGCAAATCAACGGAGAGTATGAGGCGCGCGACCCCGTTATGGCGCAATATCTGAAAAAGGTTCAACTCTTGACCTCCTCGCTGCCTTACTTCAGCATCAGTTACATCCCCCGGAGCGAAAACGCAAAGGCCGACATCCTCTCTCGACTGGCTACCTCCGCCGACGGCCTGACAAGGGACGCCTACATCGAATATCTAGAAAGGCCCAGTATAGAGGGCGGGGAGGAAGTCCTCCCGCTCACCCCGGAACCTACATGGATGGACGCCTATGTCCGCTACCTCACCGACGGCACCCTCCCTGACGACCGCAACGAAGCCAGATTGCTCAAGTGGAGGGCCTCCAAGTTCATCCTCCTCGACGGGCGCCTATACAGAAGGTCATTCTCCTACCCGTTGCTTAAGTGCGTAGGCCCCGCCGACGCCGACTACATCCTCAGAGAAATCCACGAGGGCATTTGCGGGAATCATCTGGGGGGCAGATCCTTGGCCCAGAAGGCTCTCCGTCAGGGGTACTTCTGGCTCACTATGAAGGAGGACGCGGCCAAGCTAGTTCAAAGGTGCGACGGCTGCCAGCGCCACGCGCACATCCAGCGTCAGCCACCTGCCCCGCTGAGCCCACTCTCGGCTCCGTGGCCCTTCGCCCAGTGGGGAATGGACATCCTTGGACCGTTCCCCCCAGCTTCAGGACAGCGGAGATTCTTGCTGGTCGCCATCGACTACTTCACCAAGTGGGTCGAGGTCGAGGCGTTGGCCAAAATCACGGAGAGCAAAGTTAAGGCTTTCTTCTGGAAGTCGATCATATGCCGCTTTGGCTTGCCTCACACCCTCGTCACGGACAACGGTCGCCAGTTCAACAACGAGGCATTCAAACCTTCTGCGAGGAGCTAGGCATTCGCCACCGATTCACCTCCGTCGGCCACCCCCAGACCAACGGGGAGGCTGAGGTCATGAACCGCACCATCCTCAGAGGGCTCAGGACTCGCCTAGACGGCTCCAAAGGACGCTGGGTAGAAGAGCTCCCCAGTGTGATATGGGCCTACCACACAACGCCCAGAGCCCCGACGGGCGAAACTCCTTTCAGCCTCTCCTTCGGATCCGAGGCCGTCATCCCCGTCGAGATCGGATTGCCCAGTCCACGTGTGGAGTCCTTCAGTGAGGAAGACAACCCCGCGCTGATTCGGGCCAACCTAGACTTCATCGACGAGGCGCATGACAGAGCGAGACTGCGCATGGCGACCTTTCGCCAGCGAGCGGCCAAGTACTACAACGCCCGGGTTTGTCCCAAGGTTTTTCGCCGCGGAGACTTGGTGCTACGAAAGGCCGAGGTATCAAAGCCTACCGAGGGGGGCAAGCTATCCCCCAACTGGGAAGGTCCCTACCGTGTCGCCGAGGCGTTCCACCGGGGGGCATACAAACTAGAAGAGCTTGACGGGAAGCCCATTCCACGTACCTGGAATGCGGACAACCTCCGCCGATATTATCAAATGTACTCCCAGAGGCATAGCAATAAAGAAAAAGGTCCTTTCTGGCGACACAGTTTGTCTTCCCTTGCGCAAGTCTCTCAAAAGGAGCTCACTGGCATCGCGGCCCACGGGACACCACTCGGCTCCGGCACGGCGGTGCCCCCGAGTTGGTTAAGACCCTAAAGGCTCCATACCCGGCTGAGTCGCCACTTACCCCAGGCTGGTTCAAAAGGAGCTCACTGGCATCGCGGCCCACGGGACACCACTCGGCTCCGGCACGGCGGTGCCCCCGAGTTGGTTAAGACCTAAAGGCTCCGTACCCGGCTGAGTCACCACTTGGGCGGAACACAAACCCCAGGCTGGTTCAAAAGGAGCTCACTGGCATCGCGGCCCACGGGACACCACTCGGCTCCGGCACGGCGGTGCCCCCGAGTTGGTTAAGCTAAAGGCTCCGTACCCGGCTGAGTCGCCACTTGGGCGGAACACAAACCCCCAGGCTGGTTCAAAAGGAGCTCACTGGCATCGCGGCCCACGGGGCACTCGGCTCCGGCACGGCGGTGCCCCCGAGTTGGTTAAGACCCTAAAGGCTCCGTACCCGCTGAGTCCCACTTGGGCGGAACACAAACCCCCAGGCTGGTTCAAAAGGAGCTCACTGGCATCGCGGCCCATGGGACACCACTCGGGCACGGCGGTGCCCCCGAGTTGGTTAAGACCCTAAAGGCTCCGTACCCTGAGGCCACGGAACACAAACCCCCAGGCTGGTTCAAAAGGAGCTCACTGGCATCGCGGCCCACGGGACACCACTCGGCTCCGGCACGGCGGTGCCCCCGAGTTGGTTAAGACCCTAAAGGCTCCGTACCCGCTGAGGCCACTTGGGCGGAACCCAAACCCCCAGGCTGGTTCAAAAGGAGCTCACTGGCATGGACACCACTCGGCTCCGGCACGGTGGTGCCCCCGAGTTGGTTAAGACCCTAAAGGCTCCGTACCCGGCTGAGTCGCCACTTGGGCGGAACCCAAATTCCCAGGCTGGTTCAAAAGGAGCTCACTAGCATCGCAGCCCACGGGACACCACTTGGCTCCGGCACGGCAGTGCCCCCGAGTTGGTTAAGACCCTAAAGGCTCCGTACCTGGCTGAGTCGCCACTTGGGCGGAACCCAAACCCCAGGCTGGTTCAAAAGGAGCTCACTGGCATTGCGGCCCATGGGACACCACTCGGCTCTGGCACGGCGGTGCCCCCGAGTTGGTTAAGACCGTAAAGGCTCCGTACCCGACTGAGTCGCCACTTGGGCGGAACACAAACCCCCAGGCTGGTTCAAAAGGAGCTCACTGGCATCGTGGCTCACGGGACACCACTCAGCTCTGGCACGGCGGTGCCCCCGAGTTGGATAAGACCCTAAAGGCTCTATACCCGGCTGAGTCGCCACTTGGGCGGAACACAAACCCCCAGGCTAGTTCAAAAGGAGCTCACTGGCATCGTGGCCCATGGGACACCACTCGGCTCCGGCACGGCGGTGCCCCCGAGTTGGTTAAGACCCTAAAGGCTCCATACCGGCTGAGTCGCCACTTGGGCGGAACCCAAACCCCCAGGCTGGTTCAAAAGGATCTCACTGGCATTGCGGCCCATGGGACACCACTCAGCTCCGGCACGGCGGTGCCCCCGAGTTGGTTAAGACCCTAAAGGCTCCGTACCCGACTGAGTCTCCACTTGGGCGGAACACAAACCCCCAGGCTGGTTCAAAAGGAGCTCACTGGCATCGCGGCCCATGGGACACCACTCGGCTTCGGCACGGCGGTGCCCCCAAGTTGGTTAAGATCCTAAAGGCTCCGTACCCGACTGAGTCACCACTTGGACGGAACCAAACCCCCAGGCTAGTTCAAAAGGAGCTCACTGGCATCGCGGCCCACGGGACACCACTCGGCTCCGGCACGCGTGCCCCCGAGTTGGTTAAGACCCTAAAGGCTCCATACCCGGCTGAGTCGCCACGTGGGCGTAACACAAACCCCCAGGCCGGTTCAAAAGGAACCTGACGATGCCCAGCTCTCGGTCACCCCCCGGAATTCACTCCTAGACCCCACGTTGGGAGAGAATTACTAGCCACACTCAGCTAGCCAAAGAAGGCACGCAGACATCCATCCAAGGCAGCATGAGGTACCAAGGTAAAAGTCCTACACTCCTTTCGCTTAGCCGATGCGGGGCACGCAAGCTCAAGGAGTGTGGGGGGCATTTGATGGGGCCAGTTGACCCCATGAAAAATAAAATTTTTGGACGGCCCCAAAGGCCCAGACTTTAACTCCAGCATCGGCTTCCAGTGTCGGTCTCCAGCGATGGCTTTTAGCGTCGGCTAAAGGCCGACGGACTTCAACGCCAGCTTCAGCGCCGGCTTCCGGCGTCGGCCTCTGAGGTCGGCACATTAAAGGCTGACACCCGCAAAGCTAGCCGGCCCCGGCACATTGCTGGCCGGCCACGGCCTCTCCAAGCTAGCCGGCCCCGGCACATTGCTAGCCGGCCACAGCGTCTCCAAGCTAGCCGGCCCCGGCACATTGCTGGCCGGCCACGGCCTCTCCAAGCTAGCCGGCCCTGGCACATTGCTGGCCGGCCACAGCATCTCCAAGCTAGCCGGCCCCGGCACATTGCTGGCCGGCCACGACCTCTCCAAGCTAGCCGGCCCCGGCACATTGCTAGCCGGCTGCGGCATCTCCAAGCTAGCCGGCCCCGGCGCATTGCTAGCCGGCCACGGCGTCTTCAAGCTAGACGGCCCCGGCATATTGCTAGCCGGCCCCAGCCTCTACTGTCTCGCCGAGTCGGCCAAGGCCATCCCAGGCCGGCCCGACTCGGCCTCGGCGACTCCTATCCCGTCGAGTCAGCCAAGGCCATCCCAGGCCAGCCCGACTCGGCCCCAGCGACTCCTGTCCCGTCGAGTCAGCCAAGGCCATCCCAGGCCGGCCCAACTCGGCCCCGGCGACTGCTGTCCCGCCGAGTCAGCCAAGGCCATCCCCGGCCGGCCCGACTCGGTCCCGGCGTCTCCTGTCCCGCCGAGTCGGCCAAGGCCATCCCAGGCCAACCCGACTCGGCCCCGGCGACTCCTGTCCCGCCGAGTCGGCCAAGGCCATCTCAGGCCGGCCCGACTCGGCCCCGGTGACTCCTGTCCCGCCGAGTCGGCCAAGGCCATCCCGGCCGGCCCGACTCGGTCCCAGGCATCCCCTGTCCCACCGAGTCAGCCAAGGCCATCCCCGGCCAGACCGACTCGTCCCCATCATCTTCGAGTCCACCGATTCGGCCCCCCCAGCACTACCTTGCCGGCGGGATAGGCCCCAGCCATCTCGGGTCGACCCAGCTTGGCCCGACAAGCGGGACCCTCGGTTCCTGCCAGATCAGCCTCAGCGGTTTAAGAATCTGTTCCTTTGACGTGCGCCGCCTGACAGCGCCCGATGCGCGCCGCAGCGCCAACATGCACCGCCCGATAGCGCCAGATCTGATAATCCAACGGCCCCGCCGGCTGATGAGATGCAGACCCATATGATCGTGCCAGCGTTACCCCTATAAAAGGGTAAACTACGTCGAGAATTAGGTAAGGGCATTTTAAGGCACATTTTACACTCTCGATGCCCTAACTCTCAAAGGAACTACCTGATCCTTCTGAGACCTCTCCCTCCTCAAGAGCTCTCTCGAGCTCCTTCTCTACTGTGACCTCTGTCACTAACTTGGGCGTCGGAGGGTCCCACCGGAGAACCCTCTCCGGTCTTAGGACTTCTTTGCAGGCGATCCGGTGAAGAAGAAGAACCTCCGTTCCCGACGTCCAGGAGGGGTGATCGAGCGTCATCAAAATGTTTATTTGATTTTTGAATCTATTAAATGTTCATTTAATTTAAGATGGTTGGATTACCATTACTTACTAATTAGAAGTTTGAATTGTCTAGACATAATAAGTGACTGGAATGGATGTGTACATGGTCCACAGTTGGATGCCGAAAGCAATTACCCCTCTAGCTTTTCACGTCTAAGATAGATCTCAAAGGGGAACCGAAAAAATTAAAAGAAAAAAAAAAGGAATCATCTCGGCAAAAGAAGGAAGAATCATCCTTAATTTTCTTCTTTAAGGATTCCTTCATGATCCCCACAGGTCGGCTTTTACATGCGCTGGTTTGTCCTAATTGACCCAGACCTGTAGTAGCTTTAGCCTAGGTTGAATGAGCAAAGTCGTGCCCCAGCCCCACACAAAAGCTACGGGTGACATATGCAGGATAAAAATTAATCACAATGTGCATATATTTCTGTAATCCCCGGGATCCACATGCAATAAACAAGAAGATTTTGATAAGATCCTTGGGGGAGTTAGTTATTTATGGATAAGTTGGCCTTTATCCAAAATTACCGATGGAGCTTTTTGGATGAAGTTTTCAGGCGTCAAACCAGCTGCAACTAGGAGTCCTTCATCAGCCTATCCAACACCCATCAAGGGATAAAATTTACAAGAGTTTGGGCGGTGCATTAAAGGAGGAGGTGCATGAGGATAAGATTAGAACGGGTGAAGCTTTGGATAAGGCAACGGCTGCACTATAAATAAGAGGGCAGAGGTCTTCGGGAAGAGCATTGAACGGAGAGGAATAAAGGAGAATCCAATCCAACCGGCCATCAAATTGAAGGCATCTTCTATTCTCCACCTTGGGCGAGAAGAAGGAGAAAGAGAAGAGACGATCGGAGCCAGAGCCGTTGAGGAGCTTGCTACGGGAACAGATTCATCTTGTCTTCTTCTTGGGATTATTATTAATCAAAGAGGTTGGGGTATAGTTTACCCTGTACATCTTGGGTTGGGCTGCCTTGATTGGGCCTTTTGGGCCAATTTGTGAACCATTTTGAGCCACTTTTTGGGCCCTGTAGTGGGCCGAGAATGGAAAAGTAAATAAGTGGCCCGAATCATTATTGAATCTAGTTTCTTGGGATATTTTTAAATCCCCATTTGGACAAATATATTGAGAGATATTCGAGCCCAAAGTCGGGCCCGTGAAATGGTCTGGGTAGAGTTTTAAGAATCATTTTATTTTTTAGATTTTAAAATTTTAATAATACTGTAGATACCCAGGTGTCCAAATAGCTGGGTTATCAATTGGAATTTGCATACTGAGGTAAGTAAGCCAAGTATTATAATTTTATATTATTTTATAAATTATGAACTTACAGTTAAATGTAATTATGTTAATCTTACAAAATTATGTTGTTACTATCAAGATGATAATATGCAATTATGATAATGACAGTAAAAATTTATGTGACACCGCGGTTCTTATATGACAGATTATGATATGGCATAATACTGGTACTAGGACCCTTTCTCTTAGGGGACATTTAAGAGTGATACACAAGATGAGTATTGTAGGGTCGTGAGACAAAGAAAAATAATGACAGTATAAATAGTGTTTGGTTTACATTGCATATTCTAGTATTTATTATTTAATTAAGCTTCCAAATTATTTTGATCTAATGACATGAATATGCTATAGTATGATAAATGTAATTTGAAATTGTATTAGGCTTACTTATTGAGTGTGAGCTCATAGAATTCTCACAATGTTTTTCAGAGCCTCAGGAATGAAGAAGGATTTTTTGGATAGACAGAGCTTCTATTAAATAAACTTAGTTCCATTATATTGATATAGTTCAGTAATGCTTGTGTGTAAGGCATATAGCCCAAGACTGATAATTATGGTTTGTAATAAATTATGGATTTGAATTTTTGCTTTATATTGATTTATGTGATGAAGTTCGAGACGCCTTGCATGCCTAGCATGCGGCGGGTTGTCACCCTAGCTCGGGTTTTGGGACTGGGGCGTGACAGCTTTAGTGGTATGAGAGCCAAGTTATGACATTAGGGATACATACATGATGACACTTTAGGCAAAACACTAGAATAACATTGAGACAATTATAAATTTAAAGAAATTTTAGATATTATGCTTTGAAATCCTAACAATTAATGTTTACAATGATATTAATTACAACTAATTTATCGGGAGATAAGAATGACACGTTGCACTAGAAGTCAACAAAATGATCAGGGTTCCCATGTTGGTAATGCTGGCCAACCGGGAGGTTTGTAAGCCACCAGAGGTGCGGCCCCTGCCAATTCAATTAGGACTGATCAACAGCGACTCCATACTGAGATGCTTCAGGTTCTCTCGGGTATGGCGCAGTCGATGCGGGATATGTAGCATCAGATTCTGCAGGCCTTGTCCACTCAGCCTGCTCCCACTGCCCCACAGACTCAGCCTACCCCTCCTGCTCCACAAACTTAGCCAGCCTTACCTACTCATCCTCCACCATTGACCCAGCCTACTCCATCTCAATCCTGGGTAGCGGTTGGCCGCAGCTTTGCAGACTTCAAGAAGTTTGCCCCTGCCCCTTTCTCTAGATCCACAAACCCTGTTGATGTTGAGCGGTGGATGCGAGATATGGAGAAGGCTTTTACAGCTCATGGTAGTCAGGAGATGGAGCGGATCAGATTTGCCACCTACCTTCTCCAGGGAGAAGCTTATGATTGTGGTTAGTTGAGGAGCAGCGTCGGGATGGACAAATTATTTCTTGGGGAGAGTTTAGAGAGATATTCTTTGATAAATACTTTCCCATGAGTGTACAGAGACAGATGGAATCAGCGTTTATCAAGTTGGAGCAAAAGGATCTTTCTGTGGCCCAGTATGAAGCTGAATTCACTAGGTTGGCCCATTTTGCTCCAAATATTGTAACCAATGAAATGGCCAAGGTCACCAGATTCACTGAGGGACTGCGACCCAGACTGAGGTAAGCAGTCAATGCATTTAAGCTCCTTACTTATAGTGCTGTGGTGAATAAGGCCTTCGTGATTAAGAGGGTTATGAATGCTGTTCAAAAGGATTGGGAGCTGCGGAAGAAGAGAAAAGGGCCTACTTCTGGCCAATCCTCTGCTCAGGCCAAGAAGAAGGGTGCACATTAGGCCCCAGCTGAACCACAGAATAAGGAGACTCGTTGCATTCATTATGGTAACTCCCACCCTGGAAAGCCTTGCCGCAGATTGACTGGTGCCTGCTTTGTCTGTGGAAAAACTGATCACAAGATCGCTACCTGTCCCTTTCGAAAGAATCAATAGCCTTCTTCAAGTCAAGGAATGAGCCAGCAGTATCAACAGCAGCCACCGAGGACCCAGGGAAGGGTCTTCAACCTCACTCAGCAGGACACTGAAGCCTCTAATTCTGTGGTGACAGGTATACCATTTAATGCTATATCTAGTATTACATTCTTATCTAGTGTAATGCATTGATAGTTAATTAAAAGTTAGGTTCAATACTTAATGTTCAAATAATTATACTTATGTCTAGGAATGATTAAAGTGGGTACTACTTATGCTTAAACTTTAATTGACCCGGGTGGCACGCATTTATTCATATCTGACGTCTATATTGACAAGAATGCATCATTGACACCTATTTCTCTGGAGCAAGAGTTGCATATTGCTTTTCCAAATGGAGATGTTATGAAAGTTGATACAGTATGCAAATCTTGGCCAATTGTCTTGGAAGATAGGAGGTTGAATGTCGATCTCATTGTCCTTCCACTGAAGTTTTTCAATGTTATTCTTGGAATGGATTGGTTGGCCTCCTATCATTCTTCAGTAGACTGCTTCACGAAGACTGTCAACTTTAAAATTCCAACCCAGCCTGAATTCAGTTTTATTGGTGGTCAGAAACACCTAGCCTCAGTGTTCATATCAGCGATGCAGGCTGGAAAGTATCCGATGAGTGATGGTCAAGGATTTCTTGCTGTAGTCAAGGACCTTTAGCAGGAAGAGACCAAGTTGGAGGACATTCATATAGCTCGAGAATTACCTGATGTCTTCCCTGAGGATTTGACTAATTTACCCCCTGATCGGGAAGTCAAGTTCTCTATTGATCTAGTTCCTGGAACTGGACCTATATCAAAGGCCCCTTACCGTATGGCCCCGGTTGAGCTAAAGAAACTGAAGGATCAATTGCAGGAGCTCCTAGATCGGAAATTTATCAGACCTAGTGCTTCTCCTTGGGGTGCTCCGATTCTATTTGTTAAGAAGAAGGATGGCAGTCTTCGACTCTGCATTGATTACCAAGAAATCAATAAGGTATAGTGCGGAATAAGTACCCTCTACCGAGGATTGACTACTTGTTTGATCAATTCCAAGGAGCCCGTGTTGGCCCAGATGACAACCCAAGAGGGGGGGAGGGTGAATTGGGTTCTTTAAAAATTAGCCTTTTAAATTATTTAGCTTGAGATGAATGAAGGCAAATGCAAAGTAAATATAATTGCAGTGAATAAAACAAAGATAGAGATAGAGACACTAGATCACGGCAAACACAAAGGATTTTATAGTGGTTCGGTGTATCCAACACCTACGTCCACTCCCAAGATTCACTTGGGTCCACACTATAATCACCCTAGATTACAGCAGAGTTGTTTTCCAAGCTCACAACTCGAACTTGTTGTTTTTCCGGATGCACAACGAACCCAGCTGGTTTTCAAGGGCTCACCAACACAAAAACCCTTAACCCCAAGCTTAACCAAGCTTGAACTGAGGTAAGACTACCTCCTCTAGTTCAATCCCCCAGATTGAACTAGACACAAAGAATAGAAATATGTTTGTTTAGTTACAAGGCTCCTTAATGAGCAAATAAACAAATGTAAGAATAGAGTTAGATAAGCCTGATTTGCAGTTGGTTGGCTTTGAGCTTTTCTTCTTTTCTTCAACTCCTTTGAAGTGTAGAATCGGCCTCAGCACGGATTCTCACGGAATGTGAGTTGGAGTTGATTTGGGCTTTTCCTCTTTTCTTTGAGCGGTGGAAATCACTTGATATGCTCTTGAATAGCACTTGGATTTCTTCTGAAGCTTCCTTTGAATAGTTGAGCTTGAACACAGAAGGAGCTTCCTTTGATTTCACACTCTTTCTTTCACTCTATTTTGAATCACGGATTTTTTTCAACTGAAGCTCTGTTTTTTTCGATTTTTCTCTTCTTTTTCTTTGAAATCAATATCTCTCTATTCGCCTCTCTTGGATTTGAAAACGGCTTCTCTATTTATAGATTCTGCAAGATATAGCCGTTAGACACAAAGAAAAATAGCCGTTAATCAAAAATCTTACCGTTGGAGCTGAGTTGACATCCGTAAAAATTTCGCCCATATTTGCTGGAGTCGACTCATGCTTTTCCCGAGTCGGCTCGAGCTCGTGATACTTAAAATAGAAATACTCATAAAGGTTAGGGGTCGACTCACCAAAAGTAAAGTGTCGACTCCTGACAGTCGGGGGTCGACTCATGAAAGGTTGGGTCGACTCGCGAAGTGCTCAGAAAAACACACCTCTGGTGTCTGAGCGGAGTTGACTCGCACAGTCATGGAGTCGGCTCGACAGAATCGGGGGTCGACTCGAGAAATTGCGTGGGTCGACTCGAGACAAATACACATTTCTGTACTCTGAGTGGAGTCGACTCTGAAACTCAAGAGTCGGCTCCGAAACGTATCAAAAATCAGAAACTTTTCTGATTGACTTTAAAATCGTTCCAGATTCATTTTAATTCATATTTTTGACTTGAATTCAATAAAATTGACATTAAGAATTAATTCAAGAAGTATTCCAAAAACTCATTGATTTTAATATGAATTATAAAATTTCTTTTTGAAAGCTTAAACATTGAGCTTAAAGTTACTTTCAAAAATGATTAAAGTCAAATTTAACATTCTCATTGATTGTTCAAATAAATTTATTGCTCATTTAAATAAACTCATTACATCTTTTAATGAACTCAATGGCTTTTGGTAATCATCAAAATCAAAAGGATTGGGGCATATAATTTTCAATAATCTTCCAACAATCTCCCCCTTTTGATGATGACAAAAACATTGAGTTATGCATGATTGTTTTGTGAATTTATTTTATTTTCATAAATAGGCTTAGGCTCCCCCTGAATGAGGTAGCTCCCCCTATGAAACTTAAATAAATATCCCATTGTTTATCTCATTGATTAATTTGATTTTCTCATATGCATTTACAATCATAAAACTATAAAACTCTCCCCCTTTTTTGTTATCAACAAAAAGGTAGAGAAACAAAAATATTCAATCAAGATAAGATTTAACCAAATCATTCATTCATTGAAAGAAGGAAATACATTGAGTAATCAAAATAGACAATTCATTACATCAAAATGTCTAATACATCAAAGTGTTTAATACATAGATACCAAAATGTAAAACATAACAATAACTTCAATACATAGTAAGGATTGA
>UESW01004118.1:614574-629186 GCA_900491605.1 Calamus simplicifolius | reverse complement strand
CTTTGGCTTGCCTCACACCCTCGTCACGGACAACGGCCGCCAATTCAACAACGAGGCGTTCAAAGCCTTCTGCGAGGAGCTAGGCATTCACCACCGATTCACCTCCGTCGGCCACCCCCAGACCAACGGGGAGGCTGAGGTCATGAACCGCACCATCCTCAGAGGGCTCAGGACTCGCCTAGACGGCTCCAAAGGGACGCTGGGTAGAAGAGCTCCCCAGTGTGATATGGGCCTACCACACAACGCCCAGAGCCCCGACGGGCGAAACTCCTTTCAGCCTCTCCTTCGGATCCGAGGCCGTCATCCCCGTCGAGATCGGATTGCCCAGTCCACGTGTGGAGTCCTTCAGTGAGGAAGGCAACCCCGCGCTGATTCGGGCCAACCTAGACTTCATCGACGAGGCGCATGACAGAGCGAGACTGCGCATGGCGACCTTTCGCCAGCGAGCGGCTAAGTACTACAACGCCCGGGTTCGTCCCAAGGTTTTTCCGCGGAGACTTGGTGCTACGAAAGGCCGAGGTATCAAAGCCTACCGAGGGGGGCAAGCTATCCCCCAACTGGGAAGGTCCCTACCGTGTCGCCGAGGCGTTCCACCGGGGGCATACAAACTAGAAGAGCTTGACGGGAAGCCCATTCCACGTACCTGGAATGCGGACAACCTCCGCCGATATTATCAATGATGTACTCCCAGAGCATAAATAAAGAAAAAGGTCCTTTCTGGCGACACAGTTTGTCTTCCCTTGCGCAAGTCTCTCAAAAGGAGCTCACTGGCATCGCGGCCCACGGGACACCACTCGGCTCGGCGGTGCCCCCGAGTCGGTTAAGACCCTAAAGGCTCCGTACCCGCTGAGTCGCCACTTGGGCGGCACACAAACCCCCAGGCTGGTTCAAAAGGAGCTCACTGGCATCGCGGCCCACGGGACACCACTCGGCACGGCGGTGCCCCCGAGTCGGTTAAGACCCTAAAGGCTCGTACCCGGCTGAGTCGCCACTTGGGCGAACACAAACCCCCAGGCTGGTTCAAAAGGAGCTCACTGGCATCGCGGCCCACGGGACACCACTCGGCCCCGGCACGGCGGTGCCCCCGAGTCGGTTAAGACCCTAAAGGCTCGTACCCGGCTGAGTCGCCACTTGGGCGGAACACAAACCCCCAGG
The DNA here is from genome assembly GCA_900491605.1 of Calamus simplicifolius. Taxonomy (NCBI): domain Eukaryota; kingdom Viridiplantae; phylum Streptophyta; class Magnoliopsida; order Arecales; family Arecaceae; genus Calamus; species Calamus simplicifolius. The sequence continues at coordinate 628,031 of UESW01004118.1, read as the reverse complement.
CTGGTTCAAAAGGAGCTCACTGGCATCGCGGCCCATGGGACACCACTCGGCCCGGCACGGCGGTGCCCCCGAGTCGGTTAAGACCCTAAAGGCTCCGTACCCGGCTGAGTCGCCACTTGGGCGGAACACAAACCCCCAGGCTGGTTCAAAAGGAGCTCACTGGCATCGCGGCCCACGGGACACCACTCGGCCCCGGCACGGCGTGCCCCCGAGTTGGTTAAGACCCTAAAGGCTCCGTACCCGGCTGAGTCGCCACTTGGGCGGAACACAAACCCCCAGGCTGGTTCAAAAGGAGCTCACTGGCATCGCGGCCCATGGGACACCACTCGGCCCGGCACGGCGGTGCCCCCGAGTTGGTTAAGACCCTAAAGGCTCCGTACCCGGCTGAGTCGCCCCTCGCAGCGGTTCCACACCCCCGAGGCGGTTCAAAAGGAACCTGACGACTCCAGCTCTCAGGTCACCCTCCGGGGTTCACTCCCAGACCCCGCGTTGGGAGAGGATTACTAGCCGCCCTCAGCTAGCCAAAGAAGGCACGCAGACGTCTATCCAAGGCATCCAAGGTGCCAAGGTAAAAGTTCTACACTCCTTTCGCTTAGCCGATGCGGGGCACGCAAGCTCAAGGAGTGTGGGGGGCATTTGATGGGGCTAGTTGACCCATGAAAAATAAATTTTTTGGCCCCAAAGGCCCAGACAAAGGCGGCGACAAGAGCGACCCCAATGGCCGAGCACCTCCGACGACGGCCCTAAAGGCCGACACCCGACGGCCCCAAAGGACGACTCCCGCCGGCCCCAATGGCCGACACCTCCAAGACCGGCGCCTCCAAGGCCGGCACTCCAAGACAGTCAGCCCCAAAGGCCGACACTTCCCAGCCGGCCCCGGCGCGTCCAGCCAGGCGGCCCTGGCATCTCCAGTCCCGCCGTGTCGGCCAAGGCCATCCCCGGCCGGCCCGACTCGGCCCCGGCGTCTCCAGCTCCGCCGAGTCGGCCAAGGCCATCCCAGGCCGGCCCGACTCGGCCCCGGCGAGCTCCAGTCGGCCAAGGCCATCCTCGGCCGGCCCAACTCGGCCCCGGCGTCTCCAGCTCCGCCGAGTCGGCCAAGGCCATCCTAGGCCGGCCCGACTCGGCCCCGGCGTCTCCTGTCCCGCCGAGTCGGCCAAGGCCATCCCCGGCGGCCCGACTCGACCCCGGCATCTCCATCCCACCGAGTCGGCCAAGGCCATCCCCGGTCGGCCCGACTCGGCCCTGGCATTTCCAGCCCCGCCGAGTAGGCCAAGGCCATCCCAGGCTGGCTCGACTCAGCCCCGGCAACTCCTGTCCTGCCGAGTCAGCCAAAGCCATCCCAGGCCGGCCCGACTCGGCCCCGGCGACCCCTGTCCCACCGAGTCGGCCAAGGCCATCCCAGGCCGGCCCGACTCGGCCCCGGCGACTCCAGCCCTACCGAGTCGGCCAAGGCCATCCCAGGCCAGCCCGACTCGGTCCTGATGACTCCTGTCCCGCCGAGTCGGCCAAGGCCATCCCCGGTCGGCCTGACTCGGCCCCGGCGTCCAGTCCCGCCGAGTTGGCCAAGGCCATCCCCGGCCGGCCCAACTTGGCCCTAGCATCTCTAGTCCTGCCGAGTCCGCCAAGGCCGTCCCGGCCGGTCCGACTCGGTCCCGGCATCTTCAGTCCCGCCGAGTCGGCCAAGGCCATCCCCGGTCGGCCCGACTCGGCCCCATCGTCTCCAAGCCAGGCGGCTCCGGCACATTCCTAGCCGGCCCCGGCATCTCCAGCCCCGTCGAGTCGGCCAAGGCCATTCCCGGCCGGCCCGACTCGGCCCCGCCATCTCAGGTCGACCCAGCTCGGCCCTGACAAGATGGGATCCCCCGGTTCCCACCGGATCAGCCCCAGCGGTTCAAAAAACCACCTCTCTGACACACGCCACCCGACAACGTCAGACGCACGACGTGCGTCGCCCAACAGCCTAGCTGCTGATAGGATGTAACCCACCAACCAGCCCAGATTCACAAAACGGCTCAGCAGACCTTCTGACTTTACGAAAACCCACGTGATGGTGCCAGCGCCAACCCCTATAAAAGGGTAAATTACGTCGAGAACTAGGTAACACACATTTTACACACTTGATGCCCTAACTCTCGAAGGAACTACCTGATCCTTCTGAGACCTCTCCCTCCGCAAGAGCTCTCTCGAGCTCCTTCTCTACTGTGACCTCTGTCACTAACTTGGGCGTCGAAGGGTCCCACCGGAGAACCCTCTCCGGTCTTGGGACTTCTTTGCAGGCAACCCGATGAGGAAGAAGAGCCTCTGTTCCCGACGTCCAGGAGGGGTGATCGAGCGTCATCAAATAAATTTTTCAGTTCATCTTCAGCAACCTTGATCCTCATCCTCAAAAGGAACATAGAGGGAACCATTGAAATTAGCACCAACATCAACCAAACCAGAGAAGGTAAGGAGTCGTACATCTGTGGAAGCAAATAGCACTTACCCAGATGCAAGAAGAGGAAGTGAAGCCAAAGCTGTTTTTATAATTACAGGGTCTTGAACAAGGGGATTCTGAAAGAAAACAATAGTAAGAATCCTTTGATTGATAATGGTTAAGAGATGGTAGATGTGGTATCGTTACCTCAGAAGCAACATGTTTAGGATCATCGAGTAGTGTGGAGTCTTGTCTTCAGAAAGTGTAGTTTGGAGGGTTGGATTTCCTAGAGAATGTATTGAAAGAATAAATCCCGATCTAAAGGAAGAAGGTCAAGACCGTACATGTGCAAGAGTAGCTAAAGCAGAACTCTGGGAAATGTAAAGTTTTTCTTCGAAGATGGTTATTGCTGCTAAATCACTTTTGAAGAGCATCGAATAAGAAAGGAGCGTTATGAATCTTTCGGAATATGATAGGACTGCCTCATTTAGTTGGAAACCTGCAACAAAAGTTCTAGATCGGTGGTTCCAGCGGGGACCCTCCGACGCTCAAGTTAGCGATTTGAAGAACAACAGTAAAAATGAGATAATGATAGGCAAGTCCCCCCTCCTTATTGTGAGTCAGGGTTTTTATATACATGTTCAAAGATCCCTCTTACCCTTCATGGATAATCATCGAATCATGTTTTCTGTTAAGATCAGTTCCATACACGGTAGGTGGGCGCATAGCCGCTAAATGCGTACCGTAAATATTAGGAACTGCCCATAGTATCTCGGTAACCGCCCGTAATCTTGGCAAAGAGTAGGTTAGCAAAACACATGGCAGTCTTAGGCGCTTTATATAGCTAGGCACAATATTCAAGGTTGGTTCCACGGCTGAAAATATAGGCTGAGAGTATGCGAGGAGAGACTTGAGGTCGAGGCCGAAGACATGTCGAGGCCGAGGCGAGACTCGAGGCCGAGGCCAAAGACATGCCTAAGCCGAGGCCGAGGTGAAGTTCGAGGTCGGGACTAACTGCCAAATTATTACTTGGCTTCGAGACTGCTATTCTACCGTCTGAAGGCGTGATCACACATATCAGTGGTATAGAGTTGAAAGAGTCTTTAGATTCTGCAGGATTGGAGGCAATTTCAATCCATCATATCTATTAAAAGGCAAACTTTGCGGCTGATTGGATTACCTCCTTTCTGACGCAGCATTTCACTGGCTGGTTATAATCTGTTAAAGATAAGATAACAATTCGAAATCAAACCTGGTTTGATAAAGTGGATCGTATTTACTCTCTTTCTCCTACGATCTTGCCTGATCCAAGTGTGATTACGAGTCGAACCACCCTTTGATTTCACAGATTAAATGCCACCGTGATCTTCTTATTTTCTGGTTTCAAGATCTCTCCTTAATCTCGTTTGAGAGGAAGAGTCGTATATTTATTTTGAATTACAAAAAAAACAGTCGATCCACCCATTCTCATAACCGAGCCCCTCGTTCTCATAACGAGAACCACAACCACCCACTACCCAAATAACCATCGGGTAAGTGGATGATTCCGGGTCGGGTTTGACCTGTTATGGGCGGATCCAAACCAAGTTATTTAACATCTCCCACTCGCACGTGATGGGGTCAACTTAGACCCGAATCACCAGAACCTCAATATATCAATCACTTCATACTAAGGCAAGTAACCCGTGTGACCCACAAGAATACTCGAGCATATCGCTATGTATCGGTTAGGAGTACATAGTCACTCGTTAAAAGAAAGAAAGAAAGACTCACACAGTATCTTGCAGTACCCTAGACTCCTTTTTTTTATCGGTTCAAGCATCTCTGATCCCTCTATTAATCAATCAACAAGAACATGCTTAACCACTTTTATTACAATGTAATCATAATTATGATACCCATCTTAAACAGGCAGCATAATTGGCCGGCCAGTGAATACATGTACAGATGTTAATAAGAGTAGTCTTCCTTTTCAACTAGTAACTCTCCAACTCCAACTAGCTGCTTTCCTAGACGTGCCCCCTTTAAACCGAATCATCCATGGCTTATAGGTAGCATGCTAAAGTAGCAACACTAAATTAAAATTTTTGAGTTACTGCCAAAAGTTCATAAGGGTACGAATTTAAGATCCAATGATCTCAAGGGTCTCGCATAGTAGAGAAGCAGGGATCTATTCTCCTACTAACCCTTTGTCCTTTTAAGCACATGTGGTATGAATCACATGCTACGATGTTGCTTTCTCCTTAAGAGAGCACATGTCTTATTCGTTTAATAACTTCAACATCGTACAGACTTAAGTCCAGACACACATTTGTGTCTAATCTGAGTTCATTCATATGTACTTGCTAACCTCTTAATGAACCCATGTCTGGATTTCGAACAGGTTAAGTAAATATTCCTTTTAGTATTTACTTCAATCATTAGGTATTCAGAATGATCTCATTTGACTTTTGTTTCCATGTCAAGGCGACATTCCATTTTGAGCCGTCTCTTTCCGTATAGCCCAGCTATATGCTCAAAACTGTCTAATCTCCACACACACGCAGTGCATAGAGTCGATTGTCCATGCGAGAAGACCAATCTTCAACCTATTGACATGCTTTATTATGTATTTATGAACATTCTTAACCAAACAATCAACCAATCACATGTATGTGCAATCCTTATCAGTAGATCATGGCTTGTCTAAATGAAATTCCATTATATCAATTGAGTTTATAGCTCAATGGTTCATAAGTACATTACAATTTACGTAAGCCCAAAGATCTTACATGATCTGCATAAATAATTCGGGCTAATGGCTTAGTGAAAGGATCAGCAAGCATTCGATGAGTAGAGATATATTTCAATTCAACTTGCTCTTTGGCAATTATATCTCTTACATACTGATATTTAATATCGATATGCTTAGACTTGCTATGATACTTGGGATCTTTTAAACAAGCTAAGGCAGCTTGATTATCACAATTTATAACAACTGGACTCCCACTATCATCAGCAACATTCAGATGTTTTAAAAAACTTTTCAGCCAAACAACTTCTTGTACTCTGCTGAACACGCCACAAATTCAGCTTCCATTGTTGATAAGGCCACACAACTTTGTTTCTTACTAAACCAAGTAATGGCCCACCATTTAGTAAGAAAACATAACCAGAAGTGGACTTTCTATCATCTGGATTTCCAGCCCAATCAGCATCTGACTATCCTTGTAAGTTCAAATTTGATCCTTGATAACATATACAATATTCTGCTGTGCCTTTCAAATATCTCAATATTCTTTTAACCGCCTTCCAATGTTTGATTCCAGGGTTCGACTGAAAACGGCTCACTAAACCAACGGCATAGCAGATGTCTGGCCTAGTACACACCATAGTGTACATCAAACTTCCAATGGCTCTGGCATAAGGCTTCTTGCTCATCTCCTCCTCTCTTGAGGTGTGATGGGGCACATGTTTTGGCTCAGGACTTCTCCTTTAGCTATTGGGGTGTCACAAGGATTACAATCCTTCATGTTAAATCGTTCCAGAATCTTCTCAATATAAGATTTTTGAGACAAAGCTATAAGTTTTCTTGAACGATCTCTTATTATCTTGACTCCCAAAATATAAGATGCCTCTCCTATATCCTTCATGTCAAATTGAGAGGATAACCATTCTTTGACTTCTATGACAAATTTATTGTCATTTCCGGCCAACAAAATATCATCAACATATAATGACAATATTACAAATTTTCCTTCAATGGCTTTTATGTAGACACAATGGTCTTCACTTATCATTTCAAAATTATATGAAACAACTACATAATGGAATCTCATATTCCATTGCCTTGATGCTTGTTTAAGGCCATAAATTGCCTTTTTCAATTTGCACACTTTGTGCTCTTGACCTTCTACTATGAAACCATTAGGTTGTTCCATATAGATTTCTTCATCAAGTTCACCATTGAGGAAAGCCGTTTTAACATCCATCTGGTGCAATTCAAGATCTAATTGTCCACAATGGCTAGAATCAAACGAATAGAGGCAAATCTCACAACTGGAGAAAAAATGTCCTTGTAGTCTATACCCTCTTGTTGAGTATAACCTTTAGCAACGAGTCGGGCTTTATATCTCTCAATTGACCCATCAACATTATATTTTATCTTGAGAACCCATTTGTTCCCAATGGCCTTACGCCCTTTTGGTAGGTCAACTAAGTCCCAGACATCGTTACTTTTCATTAAGGCTAATTCTTCCTTCATAGCATTCTCCCACTGTTCTCTGGCTTGGCAGTTCAATGCTTCATCCACAGTTCGAGGTTCTTCTTCTTCCATGGGAGCAATCATAAACGCTTCCCCTTCTATTCAAACCTTCGACGAGGAATGGGGTTTCTATAACTCCTCCTCAGATCAGGTATTTGGGAAGAAGATTTACCAGGTAACACATTATTTTCTTGAGATAGATGAGGTTCATCCACAGTTATCTCGTGGTCCATTTCTTCCATCTCACAAAGAGAAGTAGTTTTATTTACCTCACCTCGACTTGGGAACTCATTTTCAAGAAATACTGCATCCCTTGATTCAATCTCGGATACAGTTCCATCTAATTGTTCACCAATAAACACATATCCCTTTGAAAATTCACAGTATCTTATAAAGATACATTTCCGCCCTCTTGGGCCTAACTTTCCATACTTATGAGTAGTGTTATGGATGTATGCAGCTGACCCCCAAGGTCTTAGATTGTCTAAATTAGGTTTTCTGCATGTCCATAATTATAGGGAGTCGATGGAACTGACTTGGAGGGCACACGGTTAAGTATATAAGCAGCTGTCAACAATGCGTCACCCCAAAAAGAGATCAACAAACTAGCCTGCGCCATCATCGACCTAACCATCTCGAGAAGAGTCCGATTTCTCCTCTCAGCTACTCCATTTATTGTGGAGTACTGGGAATCGTTAATTGTCTGATTATTCCCTTCTCATTACATATTGCCTTAAACTGATCAGACAAATATTCTCATCCACGGTCTGTTCGTAAGGCTTTAACCTTTCTCTCAAGTTGATTCTCAACTTCATTTAAATATTGTCTAAAGCATTCTAATGCCTCTGACTTTTGAGAAATAAGGTAAACATGACCATAACGTGAGAAGTCATCTATAAAAGTAATGAAATAAAAAACTCCATGTCTTGCCCTCACATTCATTGGACCACATATATCCGAATGAATTAACTGCAAAGGAAAATTTGCTCTAACTGCCTTGCCAAATGGTTTCCTGGTTATTTTTCCAGTAAGACAGTGCTCACACATGGACAAATTCACTTTAGCTAAAGGACCAAGCAGTCCTTCTCTTGCTAATCTATTCATTCTATTTTGTCCAATATGCCCTAATCTAGCATGCCAAATCTTGTCATCAACACTATCAGCATTAGAAGAGGCAACCATTGAAAAACAACCATGCACATAATTACTATATGTTCAATGTCTAACACCATAAAACCATTTAACAAATATCTAGAAACTAAATGAACAGCATCATTAAAGATGTCAACACAATTACCATGGAAATTTAAACTAAATCCAAACTTAAGAAGAACAACAACAGATACTAAGTTTCGTCGAATATCAGGAGCGAAGAGAACATCATGCAAGTAGAACGTCCTTCCACCATGCAACTGAAGCTTGCATGTGCCAATTCCCTTGACTTCTATTCTTGCATTATTCCCTACATATATCCATTTGCTCCTAGCTGGCAATCGACGAAACTCCACATAGGCAGCTCTTTCTCTAGCTACATGGTCTGTGGCTCCTGAGTCTATTGTCCACAAAGGATAAGAGTCAGTAAGCAATATAGTGCTAGAAACATATATTTCACTAAGAGCATTAGACAATATATTACCTTATTTTGCTCAGAGCATTCACGAGCAAAATGACCCTTTTTGCCACACTTGTAGTATTTCAACTTTGACTTGTCCTTTTTCTTCTTTCCGAAGAACTTGCCTTTGCCTTTGTTCTTCTTGAACTGTCTAGCAGCACGATTCTTACCATTACCTTTACCATCTTTCTTCCAGAAGCGCTTACGCTTTTTATCAGGAGCACCCCTGGACCCTTCAGCACATATGCATGTCCAGTAGACCTTAAGGATTCCAGGCGTTTAGCCTTCAACTCAACATGTTGAGCTACATCAGCAAAGGTCTTGATATTCTCATTGTGGGTAATATTTTGCTTCATAGTATCCCAATTATCTGGAAGAGAACGGATCACTCCCTGTACCTGCTGCTCATCAGTCAAATGTGCCAGCATTTTTTAGCTTCCTTATCATACTCGACATCTCCCGGAGATGTTGTGCCATTGAATGATCAGGACGCTTCTTATAACTATCGAGCTTAATAGTCAGCTATCTCAGCTTACTTGTACTAACTCCAGCAAATCTCTCTCTTAGGGCAACCCAGACCTCATGAGCCAAGGATATTGCTCATATTCACAAACAAGGTCATCTTCCATAGCACTTATTAATATGCCCTTAGCTATGGAGTCTTTCTTTTTCCAAGCTCGATAGATCTCCTGGTCTTGCCTTTGCTGGACACTATTACCTTGACCAGGATCTTCCATGGTATGGTTAACAGCTTCTAAAGCCTCTTGTTCTTCTAGAACATACTGTATCTTAAGATGACAAACATGATAATTCTTGCCATTAAGTTTTTTATCACCTTTTTCAGGTCAGCAATTATATTTTTGAAGCCATGATCTAGTTTGATAAAACGAATTTCATTTAGTTTCAATACAACACATGTCTAGTTATTGTCCCAAGTGTTAATCAATGAGCGAAAGACTTAACTCATGTTTTAAAATCAGATGGTCGCTATGCTTTCCACCCATCATTCATAATCACAAGTCTTATCTTTATCTCTTGATTCACTTCAATTTACAGTTAATATATATATCATATTCACATATAAGATCATGTAATTGCATATGACATCATATAAGCGAGCAAATGATATAGTAAGCATTATGTTCAAATAAGACAAGCAACTATACAAGCTTTAACTATGGATACAACATAATCAATATAAATAATATGCCAAAAAAAAAAAACTCCAACAATGACAACACTGAGTCCAAATATTAAGTATCCATATTTGGGTTTCTTAGTCAATTTTAAGACATCTTCTACTTGAAGCTCGACAAGAGGTGGCGGTTCCTCATTTTGATAATGTCAGCTTCTTCATCAGAGTCACGCCTACTCAGCATATCAACATGGTGCAACAGATGGGAAACCAAATCCCTATAAGAGATATGCTCTTCAAAGTGATCCCAAATGCTGCGCAGCACTCAGGAAAAATACGATGGGAGCGAGCGATCTACTGCCCATATCTTATAATTATCTAATACGGGAATGCTTGTTCCTCTAAGTGTTTCACAAGGCAATCCAACTTTCTAATATGTTTTCGTAAGCTGTCTCCTGGATGATATTTCAGTTCTTGGATCCTCTCTCGTAGCTCGTTTCGCCTTATGTCACGACGTGTCATCATTGTAATCATTTTTGCCATTTGGAATAGAGATATTGTTTAACAAAAAAAAACATATGGTCAGTACAAAACTGACATACCAGTACGAAACCAGTACAATCTATTCCAAAATAAATGATACAACAACAATCGAGCATAAAATAAAAAATGATCTATATATCCTTTCTAGGGGGTAAATCCCATCCACTGAAGGGCCAACTGCAGTTGGATGGCAAAAAAAAAAATCTATCCATGGAGTGACTTCTATGGATCCCAATAACATTGGCATATTAAAAATGTCTCATAGATATGAGGAGAGATTATACACGTTTAAATCTCAAACTCCCATAAACCTTAGATTTGATGACAGGCCACTCAGCCCATTCCTTTTCTTTTAAGTTTTATTATTAACTTTCAGATTGGTATGCTATCTGTGAAATAAACTCATGCAACAAAAGAGTGTCACCTCTAATTGTTTACTAACATGCTAGGAATATAAATTACTAAGAAAAACGGTCACTTTTGAAAGGCAATGCGGATGGCCATGCTAAGCACAGTAACTCATGCTACATTGATACAGAAAGAAACCGAAAGTTTCATAAGACAGCCATCCGTGTTCCTTCCCTTGTCACCAAAAAAAAAAATATCCGGCCATCTGATATCTATGGGCCCTTATCCTCTTCCTGACATTCTCTGAAATCAGGATATGAAATCAGGATGGCGAGTGGTCTAAAGCATCATGCTGAAGTTCCCCTTCCGTAAGTGGGTTCAAATTCCACTTCTGACAGATTTGACTCAATTTAAAACAACGCTTCCTGAAAATAAAATTGAAGCCTCTCTCATGAAGGCTTAGAGTAAGGTTTGATTTTCATACTCGCGACACATGAGTCGCTGCTGCGTGATAGCAGCAGAATGGGATAATTCTCTGAAATCCAGAGAATTTGATTCTACCTTATCTGTTGCAAAAAAAAAAATTAATCTTTATCAGAAACTTATTTTAAATAAATTAAATTCTAAATTCAAAGAATCTGATTTTATCTAATCATTTGTTTCTCTTTCCATGATTATCAGAAAGTAAACTAATCATGCTGGCATACTAATAATATGAGAAAGAGAACCGAAACCAATGCTCTGATACCATTGTTAAAGATAAGATAACAATTCGAAATCAAACCTGGTTTGATAAAGTGGATCGTATTTACTCTCTTTCTCCTATCTTGCCTGATCCAAGTGTGATTACGAGTCGAACCACCCTTTGATTTCACAGATTAAATGCCACCATGATCTTCTTATTTCTGGATTCAAGATCTCTCCTTAATCTCGTTTGAGAGGAAGAGTCGTATATTTATTTGAATAAAAAAAAACAACTGTCGATCCACCCATTCTCATAACCGAGCCCCTCGTTCTCATAACCGAGAACCACAACCACCCACTACCCAAATAACCATCGGGTAAGTGGATGATTCCGGGTCGGGTTTGACCTGTTATGGGCGGATCCAACTGTTGGGGAGATTGTTGAGAATTTGTTGCCCCAATCTTATTGATTTTGATGATTACCAAAAGCCATGAGTATATTAAAAGATGTAATGAGTTTATTTACATGAGCAATGAATTTATTTAGAACAATGAATGAGAATGTTAAAGTATAACTTTAATCAATTTGAAAGTAACTTCAAGCTCCATGTTTAAGCTTTCAAAAAGAAATTTTATACTTCATATTTAATCAATGAGTTTTTGGAACATTTCTTGAATTGATTCCTAATGTCAATTTTATTATATTCAAGTCAAAAATTGATTTAAAATGAATCTGGAACGAATTTAAAGTCAATCAGAAAATTCTCTGATTTTTGATACGTTCCGGAGCCGACTCTAGAGTTTCAGAGTCGACTCCACTCAGAATACAGAAATGACTGTCTGTCTCGAGTCGACCCATGATTTCTCGAGTCGACCCCCGATTCTGTCGAGCCGACTCCATGACTGTGTGAGTCGACTCCGCTCAGACACCAGAGGTGTGTTTTTCTGAGCACTTCGCGAGTCGACCCCCTTTTCATGAGTCGACCCCCGACTGTCAGGAGTCGACACTTTATTTTTGATGAGTCGACCCTTTGACTTTCTGAATATTTCTATTTTTGGTATCACGACTTCGAGCCGACTCGCGGAAAGCAGGAGTCGACTCCAGCAAATCTGGGCGTGATTTTTCTGAATGCCAACTCAGCGTCAACGGTAAGATTTTTAATTAACGGCTATTTTTCTTTGTTTCTAACGGCTATATTTTTGCAGAATCTATAAATAGAGAAGCCGTTTTCAAATCAAAGATAGAATTCAAATCAAAGAGAGAAAAGAAAAAGAAGAAAAACAGAGCTTCATTTGAAAAAATCCGTGATTCAAAATAGAGTGAAAGAAAAAGTGAAATCAAAGGAAGCTCCTTCTGTGCTCAAGCTCAACAATCCAAGGAAGCTTCAGAAGAAAATCCAAGAGCTATTCAAGAGCATCTCAAGTGATTTTCAACACTCAAAGAAAAGAGAAAAAAGCTCAAATCAACTCCAACGTACATTCCGTGAAGAATCCAAGCTGAGGCCCGATTCTACACTTCAAAGGAGTTGAGGAAAAGAAGAAAAGAAGAAAAGCTCAAAAGCCAACCAACTGCAAATCAGGCTTTTCTAAACTTTATTCTTATATTTGTTATCTGCTCATTGAGGAGCTTTGTAACTTGAAAAACAATATTTCTATTCTTTGTGTCTAGTTCAATCTGGGGGATTGAACTAGTGGAGGTAGTCTTACCTCGGTACAAGCTTGGTAAAGCTTGTGTTAGGGTTTTTGTGCTGGTGAGCCCTTGAAAACCAGCTGGGTTCGTTGTGATCCCGGGAAAACAACAAGTTTGAGTTGTGAGCTTGTAAAACAACTCGGCTGTAATCAAGGAAGATTATAGTGTGGACCCAAGTGAATCTTGGGAGTGGACGTAGGTGTTGGATACACCGAACCACTATAAAATCTTTGTGTTTGCCGTGCTTTCATTGACTCTATCTCTATCTCTGTTTTATTCACTGCACTTTGTATTTACATTGCATTTGCCTTCATTCTTCTTAAGCAAACATTTTAAAAGGCTAAATTTTTTAAAGAACCCAATTCACCCCCCCCTCTTGGGTTGTCATCTGGGCCAACAATTGGTATCAGAGCTAGTGCTCATTAGATTTTGATCACACGATCAAGAGCTAAAGATCCAAATGGCAACTCAAGTTGGATCATTTGCTGAAGGTCATTCTACGAATAGACCTCCACTGTTTAATGGTTCAAATTATTCATATTGGAAAGCTAGAATGAGGATATTCATTCAAGCTTCTGATTATGAACTATGGGGTGTTATAATTAATGGACCTAGTACACCCACACATGTTATTGATGGCACTATTGTTCCTAAGCCCGAAAGGGACTGGAATGATAATGATAGGAAGATGGCACAGCTTAACGCTAAAGCCATGAATGTCTTATATTGCTCTTTAGATGCTAATGAATTTAATAGAATCTCCACATGTAATTCCGCAAAGGAGATTTG
>UESW01004118.1:561046-613809 GCA_900491605.1 Calamus simplicifolius | reverse complement strand
AAAAAAAAAAAAAAAAAATCTTTATCAGAAACTTATTTTAAATAAATCAAATTCTAAATTCAAAGAATATAATTTTATCTAATCATTTATTTCTCTTTTCCATCATTATCAGAAAGTAAACTAATCATGCTGGCATACTAATAATACGAGAAAGAGAACCGAAACCAAAGCTCTGATACCATTGTTAAAGATAAGATAACAATTCGAAATCAAACCTGGTTTGATAAAGTGGATCGTATTTACTCTCTTTCTCCTACGATCTTGTCTGATCCAAGTGTGATTACGAGTCGAGCCACCCTTTGATTTCACAGGTTAAATGCCACCGTGATCTTCTTATTTTCTGGTTTCAAGATCTCTACCTCATCTTGTTTGAGAGGAAGAGTCGTATATTTATTTTGAATTAAAAAACAGCTGCTGATCCACCCGTTCTCATAACCGAGCCCCTCGTTCTCATAACCGAGAACCACAACTACCCACTACCCAAATAACCATCGGGTAAGTGGATGATTCCGGGTCAGGTTTGATCTGTTATGAGCGGATCCAACCCAAGTTATTTAACACGTATAAATAAAACCGACATGCTAATCTATTTCCACTTTTGTTGAAAAAAATTGGATGAAAATCTAGATGGAAATCTAGAAAATCTTTCTGAAAATCTGATGGTTGGATATCTCAAACCATGGGATTCCATTAGGCCATTAACTGTGGGCGTTGGGCATTGGGCGTTGTTGGGCATTGGGCGTTGCATGGCGTTTCCTTCGCTGAAAATATGGCGTTTCGTTCGCTGAAAATTTGATATGTTTTCGGCTGAAATCTGGTTAGGCCGTTAGTTGTGGGCGTTGGAAATCCATAAGGCCTTAAGAAAAGGGGTGCATGGAGTTGCAATTTTGGTTGGAATGCTGGTAGTTGCATGGAGCCGTATTTTGCTTAAATCTCATATGGAATCTGGTGGAGTTTCATTTTTCTAGGCGTTGGGACTCCTTTCCCTCACGCCATCCTGGAAATCCAAACGGTTTTCTTTCCACTAAAGAAAAACCACATGGAATTTCTTTAACTTTTATTATTTTTGGGCGTTAGGATATAATGTTTGGATATCCGTTGAGATAATGCCGCTTGAATCTTATTTAATGTATGGTATTTAACGCGGATAATATTTATAAATAATTAATGCATGAATTTTGGACCGGTTCATGCCTTTGGCAATATTTTTGGGCTTTCATTAAAAATTATTATTTTTAACTCTGAGCAACCTCCTTCCGTATGGTTTAATTGGTTCCATAAAGTAAAGCTTTATCCATTAGGATAAATATTTTCTATTATAAAGATTGAGTTGGAACCACAAAATACATATCGTTATTTTTTTAAAGAGGTTCAATCAAATTAAATTAATGGTATTTTATGCCTAATTTTGTCCATAGTTCAAATTGAACTAATTGAAACAAGACCTATTGTGTAGATGGTTCTGAGGATGTTGGATGTTGTGTATGTGTATGTTTCATGCGGGTACTAATCGGCCCAAAGGAAGGTTAATGCTTGGGTCGAACTACATTGTATGATGGTAAACATGTAACGATTATAGGATTTACATGTGAGTAATAAGTCGATCCAAAGATAGATTTATATTGACATGCATTATTGTTAGTGTTTGATCATTACAACAAGTACCACTAGCAGTTAATATTACTGTCCAAAGACTTGATATTAATGTTGCACTGGGTATCTTGAGATGGATTTATCATTATTTGAATTTATTGATATTTGGTGTTAATTATTTATATGAGCATGTTATTTATGTATTGCTTTTATTTTACAGCTAATGTTGCTACTATTTCTGCTAACCTCAATTCGGTGCCGATCCTTAATGGGCACTAACTTCAAGGACTGGAAGGAGAACATTCTTATCGTTTCTTGGATGCATGGATCTGGATCTTGCACTAAGGATTGAGCAACCCACTCCTCCTACAGCATCGAGTACCTTTGATGAGAGAAACAGATGAGAAGTGGGATCGCTCTAATCGCATGAGTCTTATGATCATCAAGCGTGGCATACTTGAAGCTTTTAGGGGTGCGGTATTGAAGGAATTATCAGTGCCAAGGATTTCCTTGCTGAAATTGAGAAACGCTTTGCCAAAAGCGATAAGGCGGAAACAAGCACAATCTTAAAAAGCTTGATTTCCATGAAGTATAAGGGCAAAGGAAACATAAGGGAGTACATTATGGAAATGTCTCATCTTGCTTCAAAGCTTAAGACACTAAAACTTGAAATGTCAGAAGACTTGCTTGTGCATCTGGTATGATCTCTCTACCTAATCAGTTCAGTCAGTTTAAGGTCAGTTACAACTACCAGAAGGAGAAATTGACTCTTAATGAGCTCATTTCATATTGTGTGGAAGAGGAAGAGAGATTGAAGCAAGAGAAGACTAAAGTGCTCACTTGGTAAGCACCTCTAAGGAAAAGGGCAAGGATAAAGGCAAGAAAAGAAAGAATGAAGCTGCTAAAGGTCCAGTAAAGAAGAAACAAAATCAGAATAAGGAAAGTTGTTTCTTCTGCAAGAAGACTGGACATATGAAGAAGGAATGTTCCAAGTATCATGCATGGCGTGAAAAGAAAGGGTTGCCTGAGCTACCGAAAACCAACTGAAGCTGAAAGATGCATTTATGCAGGAGATGGCAAGTTGGTAGATATGGAGGCAATTGGGCATTTTAGATTGTTATTAAATTCTAGTTATTATTTGGATTTGAAAGACACTTTTGTAGTACCATCATTTAGACGGAATTTAGTTTCTATTTCAATTTTGGACAAATTAGAATATTACTGTTCATTTGGAAATAGTTAGTTTAGTCTTTCTTTAAATTCAAATGTCATTGGAACTGGTTTTCTTATGATGTATGACAATCTAGATTTGCTTGATACTATTGTTTCTTATAATGAAACCCCGAATATGGAATCACAAGGTACTAAGCTAAAATTTGCAATAAAATTTAGGAACATTATGGCACTAGCGTTTAGCTTACATCTCTAGAAATAGAGTGGAGAGGCACTAAAGACAACAGCCTACATTTTGAACAGAGTACCAACTAAAGCAGCTGTCAAAACACCTTATGAGCTTTGGATAGGACGGAAGCCTAGTCTAAAGCTTTTCATGTTTGGGGATATCCAGCTGAGGCAAGGCCTTATAGGTCACATGAAAAGAAATTGGACTTCAGGACAGTAAGCAACTATTTTGTAGGGTATTCTGAGCGATCCAGGGGTTACAAGTTTTATGATCCCAAATCAAGGATAATTTTTGAGATGGGAACTGCAGCGTTCTTTGAGGATATTGAGTTTGGAGGGAGAAATAATATTAGAGACTTTATCTTTGAGGAGGAATTGGAACCTACTATTCTTGTTGAAGAGCAGCTAGTTCCTATTCCTATAATTGCTTTTGATAAAGATCAAGTTGCAATTCCAGAACAACAAGAAATTGTTGTTCAACCCTCAGAGGTACAAACTCAACAACCTCAAGAACAAGTGCCTTTGCGGCGATCCACTAGAGAAAGGAAGAATGCTATTCCAGATGATTATATAGTGTTTCTTCAGAACATGAGAAAAATAATGGCATGATGGAAGATGATCCTGTCAACTTCTTTCAAGCCATACAAGGTTTCAATTCAGAAAAGTGGATTGAAACAATGAAAGAAGAGTATAAGTCTATGCAAGACAATAAAGTTTAGGAACTTGTCCCATTACCAGAAGGTGTGAAACCCATTGGTTGCAAATAGATTTTTAAGACCAAACGGGATTCAAAGGGTAATGTGAAAGGTATAAAGCTGTTCTTGTGGCTAAAGGCTATACTCATAAGGATGGGATTGACTTTAAAGAGACCTTCTTTCCAGTTTCATCGAATGACTCTTTTAGGACAATCATGGCTCTTGTTACACATTATAATATGGAACTACATCAAATGGATGTCAAAACGGCGTTTCTTAATGGAGACATTGATGAGACAATTTGTATAGTGCAACCAGAAAACTTTGTGTCAGGAGACTCAAGAAAATGGTTTGCAAATTGACAAAATCCATTTATGGGTTAAAGCAAGCTTCTCGTCATGGTACCACAAATTTTATCAAGTAATTCTCTCATTTAATTTTGAAGTGAATGCAGTTGATTGTGTGTATCATAAGTTCAGTGGGAGTAAAATATTTTTCTGGTTTTGTATGTGGATGACATTTGCTTGTCACAAATGATATAGGCATGTTGCATGAAACCAAAAGATTTCTATCAAGCAATTTTCAAATGAAAGATCTTGGTGATGCCTCCTTTGTATTGGGAATCCAGATACATCGAGATCGTTCTCAGGGTATATTGGATTATCATAAAGGAGCTATATCGATAAGTACTTAAGAGATTTGGCATGCAAAATTGCAAATCATGATACCCCTGTCGCTAAAGGAGATAAATTCAATATTAATCAGTGCCCAAAAGGAAACCTTGAAGTTGAAGAGATGCAGAAGATTCCTTATGCTTGGTTGTAGGGAATCTAATGTATGCTCAAGTTTGTACGCATCCGAATATTGCGTACATTGTTGGAGTGTTAGGCAGATATTTAGCAACCCAGGTATGGATCATTGGAAAGTAGCCAAAAGGGTTATGATATATCTGAAAAGAATAAAAGATTACATGCTCACATATAGGAGATCAGATCATTTTGAGATCATTGAGTATTCTGACTCCGACTTTACGAAATGCCAAGATAGTAAAAGATCCACTTCGGGCTATGTATATCTGTTAGGTGGTGGAGCTATTTCTTGGAGAAGTACAAAACAGATACTCATAGCTTCTTCTACCATGGCAGCAGAATTTATAGCATGTTATGAGGCATCCAATCATGGGATATGGCTGAAAAATTTTGTCACTGGGCTACGCATATTGTAAGGAATTGAAAGACCACTAAAGTTATTTTATGACAATAACTCAACCGTATTGTATTCCAACAACAATAGGAGCTTGACCAAGTCAAAGCATATTGACATCAAGTTCTTGGCTGTAAAGGAAAGAGTACAGAGTGGTCAAATTTCTATAGAGCATATAGGTACAAACTCCATGGTTACATATCCCCTTACAAAGAGTGTGCCGCCCAAGGTCTTTCATGAGCATATTGCTCACATGGACGTTATAGAGCATGACGATGCTTAGATTCAGTGGAAGTTTGTATTGCTTCTATTTTATGCTTTATGTTTGGTTTGTACACACTATGTGTTTGGATATTTTCTGATCAGAAATAAAGTATTTCATTCAGTTCAGTATACTATGTACAATTATGTTAAAGTTTTGATTTCACTCAAGTTTAAGAAGGACCAGTTAGAAATAGACATGTTAAGAGCACATTACATGTAATTTTCATGCTACACATCCATACCATGATCCATGTCATTCAGTTGTGTCAACATTCGTGACCATTGATGGGTCAAGTTATGATAGATATAACAAAGGCTGCTTTAATCCTATGTTGGTATGGTTGATGGACCGGATTGGTTATAGATACATTTCAGTAATGACAGTAAAATTAAGCTCATTTGGTTATTTTTGCAACATAATTATAAGGTTACATATAGCCCAGTGGAAGATTGTTGGATTTTTAATCCAACATTGGGCTTATATGTGAAATAATTATGTGTTGCAGACTGTCAAATAAGATTAAGCCCAATTAAAAGTGATCAGCTGAGGTTTTAGTGATTTGGGCTTTAATGTATCTGATTAAGTATGGCCCTTTAATGTGTAGAGACCTAAGGAGTTATTTCTATTTTTATGATGGGCTAAAATAGAAATACCAAAGGATAATAATGAAATTATCTATATATAGCGGTTATGGTCCCTGGATCGTACGTACGACCTTCTTCTCTGAATCCCATCATCAGAAAGAATAGCCTAGAGAAAATTCTAAAGGGCTCTCTGGGAGTACGTGTTGATCTGGAAGGCCAACCGCAGGGTTCTGAAGAGCAATCAAGTAATATGGATTCAGGTACGCTTCCGTTTGTCGATTATGGATTCTTGATGATTAAACATGAATGATTCTTGGGCTTCATGGTGATAGTCTTCACCAAAAGGTTCGGATCTTATTTCCAAAAGATGGAAGTTGCTAAAAAAAATATTTAAAAAGCAAATAGTTAACAAGTTATAGCAAATTGAATTTACAACAACAAAGACAATTACAAAAAGTATATATAAATTTAATTTATAAAATTCATAACATCCATCAAGATCACAAACGCATTTAGGTTCAAATATTACATTAAATAAGGTACATAAAATTAAAGATTTCAAAAATCTAAGCAAACATCATGCATACTTTTTAAAGTCTTAATTTATCAATCTTACACGACTAAGAAAATTAGTGAGAACCCCTTTATAATTAAATATTTTTTTGCTAATTGATCTCTCCATGCATTCCAAGCAAATGAGGTCCGATGAAATTAGTTTTATCCTCTTATGAATTTGCCCAAATATCTCTTCCATTGAATCTACTGCCATCTTACCTCTAATAAAATTATGAAGAAGACAATAAATAATGATTGTATGATTTGAGCATTGACATAATAGTAGAATTTTGGCATCAATATGCTCCATCTTACTTAAAGGATCCTAAAGATCTTTTATATAGTTCATAAGAATTAAATGCCCCATATCGAATAACTCTTATAGAGTTGTAGGTTAGTAACCCTCTTTCTAACCAATGAGATGATATCTTTGACCCCTATAAGTGCTAAGAAGCTTTCACAATTTTTGTATCCAGCATCATGTTAATAGTATTGACCTACAGAGATAATAATAAAGATTTATCAAATGACTACTACTAAATTCTATAGGTGCCACTAATTATCATATTTTATATATTATTTTACCTTAGAAGACCTTTGAGCCATTTCTTCATGATATGGCATCGCTTAAAATATAAGAACCAATGACAGACCCTTCCCAACTTGGTAACAAATAGATAAATTGCATATCTCATATGCACACATCAACTACATTGATGATAATCACATTTTTCCTTGATTGATACTTTGATCTATTAGCAATATCAATATTTACGTTGGTGTTGCTTCCATCCGATGCCTCCAGGCAATCCTATTAAAGAAATTAACATATAAATGAGAGTTCAAATTAATTTAGCCTAAAAACATGTTATTTATAAATGATTAATGCATTTCACTGGATAAACTAATTAAATATCTTAAACCATTTTCATTTTTCAACTGCACAATTCTCCAACATTAGTTCTAGCTTCCGTAATAAGTTGCTTTGAAGTCTTAGTAATTAATGGCTATGAAATTATCTACTCATACTCTTAGTAGACTATGCAACCTAACGCTTGACTGCCTTAATTTTGACATCATGAGCTATGATATGAATAAAAATGGCAACATTTTCCTCAATTTTCGTGAACCTAAATTTTTTCATCTTACCAACTGGAGTTAATATATGGTAAAGCTAAAAGCTTCTCCTATCCATTCTAACATAATCCCTGTTGCTGCAGAAATTCATTCATCAACTCAGATGCGATCCGACTCCAGATCTGGAAGCCGATCTTTCATCCGGATGGAACATGCAAGACAGTCCTCGTGTAGAGAATATCGGGGGTGGCCCTCTACGGAAGACCCTCCGACGCTCAAGTCAGTAAAAATTCATAGCAAGCAGATATGAGAAGAAGGCTCTCGCAGAAGAGTCCCTCAAGAACGGCTTCTTTGGGGAGCCTGGGAAGCTCTGCTCAAGCTTCAATGGAGTTTTTTTCTTAGTGAAGGAGTGAGCATACCTAGAAGACTTTAGGATAGAGCATATATATATATATATATATGTTGCCAGGGCGATGACAGACAACTACCTGACTCCTTGAGCGCATCACCGAGGGTCTGAAATCGTCATGATTTGAATCTGATTCGAATCAAGTTTGTTACGATGCCGATAGCTTTCGAATCTGGTTAGTTAGAGAATCAACGGTCAGATAGGCTAGTTAGTGTTTTAAGATCGGTGATTGATAGGCCCTAGGTGGAGTTTGGCACTATCTCGCTTTTTTCCTTTGCTTAGGGTAGCTGAAAACCCACGTGGCTGGAATCTTATCGAATTATCATGGATTTAAATTTTTTCGTGCTTGGTTCCACAGAGGATGGTTCGGTATGAGAATGGCTCGGTCTGAGAATGGCTCGGTCCGAGAATAGCTCGGTCTCACCGAGGTGTATTGGCTCTATTCTTTTCCGGATGTGACGGCTGATGGATCAAAAATCAAAGATGATCTTGATCTTTTTTGTCGTATGTACGAATATTAACGTGATGACAATTTTACCCCTCATCAATCCCCTTCTACTAAACTATCTTCCCAAGTTCATAAACCCCAGCTGTATTCTCTCTACATTTTTCCTTCAACACAATACCCTTCTACTAGAACCATCATATTCTCTCTTTCTTCTTGAAATAATAGCATATAATGTTAAAATTAATAATGTGAAATACATTGCCTTAAATCAGTTCATGGTATAGTAGAATGCTGCCACTAACTTCATCTTTCTTTTTAATAAAAGCTGAGCTATTACTGCATGTTATTAGAACAAGACATGCTCAATTAATTCAAACTATATCACTTGATGGGGCCAGTGGGCCCCCATGGCCACAATAACAGCATTCGGACTTAGCAACTCGACCTTCCCCTGTCCGCCACCTTTTCTTTCTCCTCCATCTGGAGCCACCTCGGCCTTGGCCTTGGCTCCAGTCGGCCTCGCCCCGGCATCGTCTGAGCCAGCCCCGGCCCCAGTCTCGCCTTGGCC
The DNA here is from genome assembly GCA_900491605.1 of Calamus simplicifolius. Classification (NCBI taxonomy): domain Eukaryota; kingdom Viridiplantae; phylum Streptophyta; class Magnoliopsida; order Arecales; family Arecaceae; genus Calamus; species Calamus simplicifolius. Next base: position 605,011 of record UESW01004118.1, on the reverse strand, counting down.
ACCACAGCCTCGGTCTTGGCTGTCTTGGCCTCGGCCATCTTGGCCTAAGCATGAACAGTGCTCAGCCCCAGTCTCGCCTCGGCACTTCAGCTTGGCCTCGGCCCTAGTCTCGCCTCGGCCACCACAGCCTCGGTCTCGGCCGTCTCAGCTTGGCCATCTTGGCCTCGGCATGAACAGTGCTCGGCCCCAGTCAGCCTCAGCCCCGCTCGGCCACCTCGGCCTCGGCCTCGTCTCGAGTCGGCCTCGGCTCCAGTTGGCCTCACCCCGGCATCGTCCGAGTCGGCCCCAGCCTCGGCCTCAGCCCCAGTCTTGCCTCGGCACCTCAGCTCGGCCACAGACATCTCGTCCCGGCATCATCCAAGCCAGCCTCGCCCCGGCGTCATCCAAGTCGGCCTCGGCACATCATCCAAGTCGCCCCGGCGTCATCCAATCGGCCTCTGACAGCCTCGGCCCTAGCCGTCCTCGCCTCCAGTCTTGCCTCGGCACCTCAGCTCGGCCACAGACTCCTTGGCCCCGGCCTCGAGCGTTCCTCTTCGGCCCCGGCCTCAAGCCTCTGCCTTGGCCCTGGCTTCGAGCGTTCCTCCTAGGCCCCGACGTCGAGCTTCCGCCTCGGCCCCGGCCTCGAACCTTCTGCCTCATTCCCGGCCTCGAGCATTCCTCCTCGGCCCCGACCTCTTCAGGTCGACCCCGTCGGCCCCAGTTTCTCAAGTCATGCCGAGGTGGCCCCGACCTCTTCAGGTCGACCCCGACGCCACCGACTGATGGGATCCGGCCCGACAACCAGACGACTCCCCCTCTTCGATGGGACATGACCTACCAATCAACCCAAACGTACGTAACTCCTACGTGTTCCGCAGACGTCTCTCCCTCGGGCCAACCGGACGACTCCCCCTCTCTGATGGAACCTGGTCCGATAACCGGATGACTCCCCCTCTTCGATGGGACTTGACCCATCAGCCAGCTGTAGCCACCCACTCTGACGGGACTTGACCTGCAGCCCTGACATGCCAGAGGAAGCAAGCCCTGCCAAGTGGCAGCAACCCAAGGCATCTCAAGCCTCACAGACATTAGCTCTGTCACTTCACACATCAAAGTCATCATTATGAGGCCTCAACCACTCAAACCAGACAGACTCTAAGCGTCTATAAAATGGGTAAGAGGGACCCCCGACAATGTAACTAAACTGAGAACTGAACTGAGAACTGAATGGAGAACAAACTCCAACCACAACAACACTCCTAAACGCTCATTCTTGCTCACAGAGAGCTCTTATCTGAGCCTCTCTCTCTTTCTCTTTCGAGCTTCCTCAAGCTCATGGCTGTTGTCCAAAGCACTGACTTGAGCATCGGAGGGTTCCCGCCGGAATCTTCGGCCCCCGAAACTTTTTGTAGGCTCCCAGACGCGAGAGGCTCACCAGAAGATCCTAGGCTCGTTGGAGAAGGCAACTGGACACTCGCGAACGTTCGAGGGGGATGATCTGGCAGCATCAGATTGGCGCGCCATGAAGGGAAGAAAGCAGAGTTCTGTGACACTAAGCTACAAGCTCTCACTCCCTCTACAACAACAATGGAAGCTTCCGCTAGTTATGATGGGGGGGCACCCTCAACGAGTTGAGCAGCAGGAGGTCGGCTCTCTGTTCCACCATCACAACCAGTTCAGGCCATTCAAGCAAAACATCGTGCCATCCTCTCACCATGCAGACCCAAGTGTTAACGGTAGCTGTCCAAAAGCTGCGGAAGCGATATTTTACGGCCACACAGCAGCAAACAAGAGCTTATGATGCTCCTTTGGTTGCCGCTCAAGCCGGCTATCATCCATCCAGTGGGAGATCTTCCTAGCGAGAGACTCACTACCGTCATATCTCAATAAGCTCAAGAGCAAGAGCAACCTCAACTCAAGCTCATTGGCGATTTAAGGCTCAGGCTCGTTAACCAACAAGAGCGCTACTACTTGCCACTCAAATTCTAACTCCTAGTCACCTCAGAGCCAATCCAAGCCCAAGACCTCCTACGGATTCCATTCAAGCTGCCCTCGGATTTTAGCACTAGTACCCCCATCTTCAATCAACATAGTTTCCTAGGGGGCATGTCATCAACTCAGCAGAAGGAGACCAATTTCTTTAAAGAAAAAGCTCTCAAGCCTATAATCGAACGTCATCAAATCGTACATCATCAATGATGTATCTCCCTACATTATGAGCAATAAATGACCTCCTTCAGCACCACGGCCATTCCTTCCTTGCATCCAAGTACCAGATCTCAGAAAGGAACTCCCCGACATCACGGCCCATGGAAACCACTCAGCCCTGGTACGACGGTACCCTGAGTGTTCAAGACCCTAAAGGCCCCGACGAGTCGCCCCTCGGGTGGCACATAAACCCCCAAGGCGGTTCAAAAGGAGCTCACCCGCATCACGGCCCACGGGACACCATTCGGCCCTGGCACGGTGGTGCCCCCCGAGTGGTTAAGACCCTAAAGGCTCTATACGTGGCGAGTCGCCCCTCGAGCGGTACACAAATTCCCAAGGGGTTCAAAAGGAGCTCGCCCGCATCATGGCCCACGGGACACCACTCAGCCCTGGCACGGCGGTGCCTCCCAAGTGGTTAAGACCCTAAAGGCTCTGTACTCGGCGAGTCACCCCTCGGGCGGCATACAAACCCCCGAAGCGGTTCAAAGGAGCTCGCTCGCATCACGGTCCACAGGACACAACTCGGCCCCGGCACGGCAGTGCCCCCCGAGTGATTCAAGACCCTAAAGGCTCCGTACCCACCGAGTCGCCCCTCGGGCGGCACACAAACCTTCGAGGCGGTTCAAAAGGAGCTTGCCGGCATGCAGCCCATGGGACACCACTCGGCCCCGGCACGATGGTGCCCCCGAGTGGTTCAAGACCCTAAAGGCTCCGTACCCGCCGAGTCGCCCCTCGGGTGGCACATAATCCCTCGAGATGGTTCAAAAGGAGCTCGCTGACATCGCGGCCCATGGGACACCACTCGGCCCAGCACGGCGGTGCCCCCCGAGTGGTTCAAGACTCTAAAGGCTCCGTACCCGCCAAGTTGCCCCTTGGGCGGCACATAAACCCCCAAGGCGGTTCAAAATCGAGGCTTGACGACGCTATGGCTAACAAGGCGCTGCCCATTTCTGCGCCATCTCCAACAGACCCTGACAGCCAGAGTCCCTTTCAAAATCAACCTCACAAGGCGTCTTCGTGAGCTCAGCGGCCCCGACCTCCTTAGGTCGGCCCCATCAGCCCCGGCGTCTCCAAGAAAGCCGAGGCGGCCCTGACCACTTCAGGTCGGCCCCACTCGGCCCCAGTGTCTCCAGTAAGCCGAGGCGGCCCCGACCTCCTCAGGTCAGCCCCGTCAGCCCCGGCATCTCCAAGCCATGCTGAGGCAGCCCCGATCTCCTTAGGTCGACCCCGTCGGTCTGGCATCTTCAGCCATGCCAAGGCGGTCCCGACCGCTTCAGGTCAGCCCCACTCGGCCATAGCATCTCCAGCCATGCAGAGGCGGCCCCGACCTCTTTAGGTTGGCCCCACTCGGCCCTGGCATCTCCAGCAAGCCGAGGCGGCCCCGACCTCCTCAGCTTGGCCCCGTAGGCCCCGGCGTCTCCAAGACATGCCGAGTCGGCCCGGCACAACTCTCAAGCAAATAGCTACAAAATCTAAGTACACTATGCTCAGACGATATTTCTTTCATCGATACTTAAAAAGGTTATGCAAAGAAGCCCGACTCCAGCATCGACAGCAAAGGTCATCACCCTTCGGGGTTAAAAGGAACCTGACAACTCTCAACTCTTAGGTCACCCTTCGGGGTTCAAAAGGTTTCTGACAGCCACAACTTTGCCTTAGCGGCGTTGTCACAGCCTCATCGGCTTTATCTCTGCCTCCGCGGCTTTATCTCTGCCTAAGCGGCCTCACTGCAGCCTCATCGGCTTTAAGCCTCATCGTTTTTATCTCTGCCTCATTGGCTTTATCTCTACTTCCACGGCTTTATCTACAGCCTCATCAGCTTTATCTCTGCGTCAATGGTGTTATTTACGGCCATCATCCATCCAGTGGGAGATCTTTCCAGCAAGAGACTCACCACCATCATCTTTCTCTGAGGCTCATCAATAAGAGCAGGCTCCAGCTATATAAGAAAAGAGCCCCTCCAAGCTTACCAACAAACCCCACAAACGTGAAGTACCCTAAACAAAGCATAAGGAGATAAATTTCTCCAACGAAAAAGGTGGATATCCACTTCTAGACTCTGCGTTGGGAGATGATTGTGGCTACCCTCGGCTAGCCGGTAGGGCAAAAGGAAAAAGATCTCTCTCCACTAGGAAGGAATCAGAACTTAAGCAAGCATGAAAGGACAAGAGCAAAGATGAAGAGCTCTACACTCCTTTCGCTTAGCTGATGCGCGGCACACAAGCTCAAGGAGTATGGGGAGCATCTGATGGGGCCAGTGGGCCCCCATGGGCCACAATAACAGCATCCGGACTTAGCAACTCGGTCTTCCCCCGTCTGCCACCTTTTCTCTCTCTCCGCCTGGAGCCAGCTTCCCCTCGGCCCCAATCAGCCATGGCCTCGCTCGGCCACCTCGGCCTCGGCCTCGGCCTCGGCTCCAGTCGGCCTCGCCCCGGCATCGTCCGAGTCGGCCCTAGCCCCAGTCTTGCCTCGGCCACCACAGCCTCGGTCTCGATCGTCTCAGCCTCGGCCATCTCGGCCTCAGCATGAACGGTGCTCGGCCCCAGTCTTGCCTTGGCACTTCAGCTCGGCCTCAGCCCCAGTCTCGACTCAGCCACCACAGCCTCGGTCTCGGCTGTCTCAGCCTCGGCCATCTTGGCCTCGGCCATCTCGGCCTCGGCATGAACAATGCTCGGCCCTAGTCGGCCTTGGCCCCGCTCGGCCACCTCGGCCTCGTCTCCAGTCGGCCTCGGCTCCAGTTGGCCTCACCTCGGCATCGTCTGAGTCGGCCCCGGTCTCGGCTCCGATCGGCCTCGGCCCCAGTCTCGTCTCGGCACCTCAGCTCGGCCATAGACATCTTGTCCCGGCGTCATCCAAGCCGGCTTCACCCCGGCGTCATCCAAGTCCGCCCTGGCACATCATCCAAGTCGCCCCGGCGTCATCCAATCGGCCTCGAACGGCCTCGGCCCCAGCCGGCCTCGCCTCCAGTCTCGCCTCGACACCTCAGCTCGGCCATAGACTCCTCGGCCCCAGCCTCGAGCGTTCCTCCTTCTCGAGTATTCCTCCTTGGCCCCAGCCTCGGGCCTCCGCCTCGGCCCTGGCCTCGAGCCTCTGCCTCGGCCCCGGCCTCGATCCTCCGTCTGGCCCCGACCTTGAGCGTTCCTCCTCGGCCCCGACCTCTTCAGGTCGACCCCGTCGGCCCTGGCTTCTCAAGTCATGTCGAGGCGGCCCCGACCTCTTCAGGTCGACCCCGACGCCGCGGACTGATGGGACCCGATCCGACAACCGAACGACTCCCCCTCTTCGATGGGACAGAACATACCAATCATCCCAAACATGCGTAACTCCTACGTGTTCCGCAGACGTCTCTCCCTCGGGCCAACCGGACGACTCCCCCTCTCCGATGGGACCTGGTCTGACAACCGAACGACTCCCCCTCTCCGATGGGACTTGACCCACCAGCTGCAGCCACCCACTCTGACGGGATTTGACCTGCAGCCCTAACATGCCAGAGGAAGCAAGCCCTGCCAACTGACAGCACCCCAAGGCACCCCAAGCCTCATAGATATCAGCTCTGTCACTTCACCCATCAAAGTCATCATTATGAGGCCTCAACCACTCAAACCAGACAGACTCTAAGCATCTATAAAATGGGTAAGAGGGACCCCGACAAGGTAACTGAATTGAGAACTGAACTGAGAACAAACTCCAACCATAACAACACTCCTAAACGCTCATTCTTGCTCACAGAGAGCTCTTCTCTAAGACTCTCTCTCTTTCTCTTTCGAACTTCCTCAAGCTCACGCATGTTGCTCAGAGCACTGACTTGAGCGTCAAAGGGTTCCCGCCAGAATCTTTGGTCCCCGGGACTTTTTGCAGGCTCCTAGACGCGAGAGGCTCGTCGGAAGATCCTGGGCTCACTGAAGAAGGCGACCGGATGCTCGCGGACATTCGAGGGGGTTGATCTAGCAGCAACATCACTCAATCTTTGGAATTAATAACATCCTTTTTTTTATTTATTATTTCTACTCAAGGAAACGATATATCTTCTTTAGTGCAATTGTAGGAAACATAGCCAGTTATATGAGTTCAAAGCACATTCTTGTGCCTTCTCCAGAAGTACGTGAACAACCATATGTTAACGAATCTTTCTCACCGGTATAACTCAACCAATCTCTCTACAAACTCGGCGCAACTCTCAACTAATCTCTCCATAAACTCGTCATCATTAGAATCTTCAATAGCCTTGAATTCACTAACAAATCGTTCACCGGTTTTCATAATCTCTATCAATCTCAACATGATCATTATCTCCAACACGATAACAGATAATCATTATCTCCAAGACTACAATAAAAAAATCATTACCTTCAAGACTACAATAAAAAAACATTATCTTCAAGACTAACCGATAATCATTATTTCTAAGACTAACCGATAACCATTATCTCTGAGACTGTTACCATAGATGATCATTATCTTAACTATTATTCTTTTCCAATTTAAAATCTAATCCAAGTCTTCAAATTTCATTGGATTTATTTGGACGTATAATTTTTGTGTTAACAAGGTTTAAGGGGAGTGAGGCTGATCTTGAAATTTCTCTCATTTTGTTATAATTCTACAGAGGAAAACTTCTTATTCGATCAACATATGCGCCATAACTTGGGCAAAAAAATGAAAGGGATAAATCCAATAGACAAACTGTAGCTGCGTGTTTCTCTTGCGTCATGAACTCTACTTCATGGGAACAAAGAGCTCTTCTTTGCCTTGAAGCAAGCGAACTCCTAAGCACAACCCGCAGCGCCCAATTATTTCAAGGGAAAGGTCTTTGTACATGCACGAAACATATATTAGACATACAAATTGGCCGTACGCTAGTGTCACCATACGAATTGAGCCGTGATATATGCAGTGGCATAAGTACACACCAATCTATGTATTCGATGCATTCTTTGTGCATCAAAAAGCCAATGCACAAAAGCTTTTTCTTCGAGACAGAATGACCCGGAAGGCCCGAGAAGTGTTTCCTTTAAACACTTGTGCGTAAAAATAGTTTGAAAAGGTCCTTGTGCACTGTCGGTCACATATGCGATGATTGATTATGAACACATGCAACATAAGCTGTTACATACATGTACAATTAATCAATGTGCGGTACATGCATTGCATAGGAGGGTGCAAGAGGATTTTTCTAAGTAGCTTTTTCATCTAAAAAAGATTTACTGCATTATTCTTCGGCACAACAAGCACACAATGGATTGGACTACCAATCTGCATGTGCGATCGGTGCACATGTGCGCAATAAGGCTTTGATATACATGGACAAAGCTTCGATATGTACAAACAATCAATTTGTACCATCAATGTGCACTTATAATACTTTTTATATAAAGAAAGTATTGTACGGTCTACTCAAAAGATGGTTTCCCATGCAAATAACGTAGCCAACAAAAGCTCTAAATAACCACTCAAAAGACTTGATATAGCAAGCTAGCATTTGAATGCACGAATTAATAATTTGCGCATGCCAACAATAAAACTTGGGCCATCGTTCGCATGACTGATGCGTACTTTAATGCAGCAAGACTTTTTCTTCAATAAAATTTAGTGAAAAGTAGAGCCCACTTCAGAGATGCCAAACGAAAGGTGCCAGGCAAGACAAGGCATGGCACAGCACGACCACATGCACAAGGCCTGGGACGGCCTCGTCTGGCCTGGCTGGGCCATGTCGAGTCATCATGGTACGATAGTCCAGCACACCGCAGCTTATACTGGCTGGCATGGCCGTTTGTACCTCTGGTTAGAGTTCCCAAACCCATGCATCCGTGTACTACGTCCGGCTAACACGGTATGGCAGCCGACGGGAGATTCTATTTGGCCCGATCCATTTTGCTGAGGAGCCTTCCACATCAATTTTAAAAAATGTATATTTACCTCTAAAATTTTTGAACCAAAATACCTTTTTTACTCAATAGCCCCCCCCCATCCAAACACCCCCCATGCTCCCCTGCCAACCCCTTCCCCATCCCCTGCCCCTCCTCCCGCCTCTCTCACTTTGGATCATCCTTGGATCGTCGTTTGAAGATTGATTGAAGCGATTTCAACCTTAAATTGAGCAATGGACAAGCAATTAGTAATTTTTGAAGGTTCTACGGTCGTAAAGGTTAGTTTATATCCCCGTCGTCAATTTTTTTTTTTTTTCCGATTCGTGCGTTGTTCGGCCCTGTATGGCCAAACAAGTAAGCTCTATTCGGCCATACAGGGCCAAACAACATAAACATGTTCGGCCCTGGTGGGCCGAACAGCTTTCTTCTGTTTAGCCACTCAGGGCCGAACAAAGAAAGATTTCTTCTGTTCAGAAGAAAGATTTCTTCTGTTCGGCCCTATGTGGCTAAACAGAATGTTTATTCTCCATTTTTTTTGGATTAATTATGATTAGGGTTTAAAATTTTTATTTGATCGTGTAGGACGATGCTTCGACCGAATGCAGCGTGATTGGCTCTGATTGTGCGATGGATTACACAAATGAATTTACAACTTACGAGGTAAAATTTAATTGCATTTATTTTCATATTATTTGACTAAGCAATGTTTAAAATTGTCTACTAACATAAAACTATTTATTTTATAGATATTCAAAAGTAGAGAAGAAATGTGTAATAGGTATCGGAAAGTCGGAAAGAGGAATGGATTTGTCGTTATTATTAAAAAATCCGATATAGGCAGCAATGTTAAGAAACCAAAAATTATTTTTTCTTGCGAGAGGAGCGGTACTTATAAAAGTAAACACATCAAGGAAAAGGGATCAAAGACCAGGGTTAGTGGCACTAAGAAGTGTGGGATGTCCTTTTATCTTAAGAGGGAAGAAATTGGACACTGCAGATGATTTGATGTTAATGGTCATGTACGGTGTGCACAATCATCTAGCTACAAAGCATCTTGAGGGGCACTCATATGCGAGACGATTATCTAAGCAGGAGACTACAATGCTAGTGGAGATGTCGAAGAGTTTGGTTCGGCCTAAGGACATATTATCTACTTTGAAGCAAAGGGATGCCCTCAATGTTACGACAATGAAGATAATCTACAATGCACGGCAGAGGTGCAAGGCTGTAGAGATTGTTGGGAGATCTCAGATGCAACATTTTCTTGGTAAATTATCTGAGTGTAAATACATTGAGTGACATAGGAATTGTATTAAGTCTGATGCTGTGCGTGACTTGTTTTGGGCACACACTAGCAGTATAGACTTGTTACGTGCATTTCCTCGTATGTTGATAATAGATTGCACTTACAAGATGAATAGATATCGTCTTCCTCTCTTAGAGATTGTTGGGGTGACATCAACTGACCTGACATTTTCTATTGCTTTTGTGTATATGGACTCTGAGCGAGAAGATAACTATACATGGGAATTAGAGAGATTGCACATTTTCATGGACGATGATGCTTTGCCTGAGGTGATAGTCACAGATAGAGACTTGGCTCTATTGAATGCAATTCAGAGGGTATTTCCTATGGCAACACATTTGCTATATAGATGGCATATTAGTAAGAATGTTTTGGCCCAGTGCAAAAGGTTATTTGAAACAAAGGAGAAATAGAATAAGTTTATAATGACTTGGAATATATTTGTGTTGTCCACCACAGAAGATGAGTTTAATGATCACTGGACAAAACTTCAGAGAGAGTTTAGTACCTACCCAGATGCTTTACGATATGTGTCAGATACTTGGCTGAGCAAGTATAAGGAAAGATTTGTCGCAGCATGGACGGACGCATGTAGGCACTATGGGAATTTGACAACTAATAGGTATCACAAGGAATTGATAAATTTAAGAAATTTATAATTTAATTACGTAATTTTTATCTCCCTTTTATTAAATTTTATTTACTTTTCTAGGGCTGAAAGTGCACATGCAAGGCTGAAAAGACAGCTTGGATCAAGCCAAGGAAATTTCGAATCATCTTGGACAAAAATACATAGTTTGATAGAGTTGCAGCATAATGACATTAAAGCCTCATTTGAGAAGAGTTTGATGGTCGTGCAACACGACTTCAAGCCTGCTAAATTCAAAGAACTGCGAGGTTTCATTTCTATAAGTGCATTAAATCAGATCCTCGCTCAAGCGAACTGAACCAATTCAGTTGGTATTGATGATTCAGTTTGTGGGTGTGCTACTTGGCGCACACATAGTTTACCATGCACCCACGAGATTGTGCGGTTCAGGATGAAAGGTCGGCCAATTCTCTTCGATTGCATAGATCCTCATTGGAGAAAACTTGATATGATGCCGGCTTCAAATGTGCAAAGTATTCATCTGAGCTGTGAACCAGAGTTGGATATAATTGCTCAGAAATTCAAACAGTTAGATGGGTCTTCGCAAATGCAGATGTTAAGAAAATTGAGAGAGATTGCTAGCCCAGAAAGTACTTCTCTTGAAGAACCTGCCAAAAGGATCACTCGTTCACTTGGCCGCGGCCGTGCTTTATTGAAGGTTGATACATCTACCCGCCATGATCCTTCTGCCTTTGAGTTGATTCTTTCAGGATAAGATAGTTATTCACCTGGTATGGGCACTCCACCAATGACGCAAGTGCCAAAGAGGCAGCCAAGGAAGAAGGTACGAAGCATTTCTTTCACTAAAGAAGGGACCATGCCGGTATGTGCCGGACGCATGCCGGTACGTGCCGACACATGCCAGTAACTTTCGGACCCCATGCCGGTATGTGCCGGACGCGTGCCGGTACATACCGGATGCGTGTTGGTACGTGCCGACACATGCCGGCAACTTCCGTACCCCGTGCCGGTATGTGCCGGACGCGTGCCGGTGCGTTCCGGTATATGCCAGCAACTTTTGGACCCCGTGTCGGTATGTGCCGGACGCGTGCCGGTACGAGCCAGCACATGCCGGCACGTGCTGGCTCATGCCGGCAACTTCTGAACCCCGTGTCATTTGTTATTACAAAGTGATTGTTTACCATCTAATTCATTTGTTAATGGTTTGCAGGTTTCTCGTTAGTGAACCCGGTCATATAAGCCAACAATCTATATTGATTAAATTCCAGATGGGTTGAGGCCGTTCATCCAATATATTAAGGATGTTAAAGCTGACGGCAACTGCGGATTTAGAGCAATAGCTGACTTGCTGAGATTTGGAGAGGAGGATTGGCTCCGTATTATGAAGGATTTATTGAATGACTTGCAATGTCATTCAGAGCACTATCATGCTTTATTTGCTGTCGAAAGGAGGTTTGAGGAGATTGAGCATGCATTATCATATTTTGATAATGCTCTACCTTATGACCGATGGATGACTATGCCGGATATGGGGCACGTTATAGCATTCCGTTATAATGTTGTCCTATACCACCTCTCCTTGCAACAATGTCTTACATTCCTACCTCTACGATCGGTGCCTCTTCCTCCTTTATCCCACAAAGATATTGCAGTGGCGTTCATTAATGGCAATCATTTATGGAGGTATTACTTAAACAACTCTTGATCATCCTTAAATGACTAATAATTCATTATGTTTACTAATTTATATATTTTGCAGGTGTTTTATTACCGGGTCATCCTGTTCCCCCAATAGCAAGCAATTGGCAAAAACATTTTTTACCTTGTGCTTCCAGATGGGCTACTTCATATGCATCTAGGATTCACCAGTTCAGACAAACGATCTCGTCGGATGTAATTATTAGCGAGACTATTGAGTTGTAGAGTTAATTTTGTTAGCAACAATCAATTTTGTATAATGTCTGACACATTTATATTAATTCAAAAAAATTTCATTCAAATTGAGCCAAGTAAAATTTCATTCAAATTTCAATTTCTTTTACAAAAAGATAAACTATGTACTAAAAGATATAAAATACATCAGGGATCCCCACCACGCTATCGTCGATGCCTGTACTATTGTGGTGATGCATGACTAGGGCCAGGAACATTAGGCTCAATAGGCTCAACCGTAGAGATATGCTGACCCTACAACACATGTGCAATTGCGATATGACATCGTACATGTACGTCCCCTGTGACGCAGCAGCGTCCTCCCGATCCATATCAAGAATGCTGGTGCAAAGGCCAAGCGCATCTGCAATACGATGGCCTTGCACGTCAACATCAGCAACATCGGGACATGATCGGGAGTAGATACTGGATCGGATCTCTGGAGGATGAATAGTCAGATGCGTGATCCGAGAATACCACTCCAAAAATCTCGGTATGCAATCTGAGGGTCATGTCACCGGATGGCTCCTGCTCACTGGGCTCAGCAGGTGATCCTCCCACCTCTCTCATAACTGCTTATAGAAGATGTACCAGATGCGGTACGAAGCTGCTGTCGATCCTCTGCTAGCTCGCTCAGGGCCAGTGGCGCACGGGGGATCGTCTGTATCCTGCCGAACTATCGTAAAACCCTTTCAGGATGATAGGGTTCTACGACATCCATGCACTTCAGGCATCCACTAAAGAATGCAATATCAAGGAATGGACGATCATCCCGGATAAAACGATGGGAATCCCAAACTACCTGCAATATATTAAATCGTAATAAGTTTGATAATGTATGACAAATTATATAAATACACAAGTGCATGGTCCTATGGTACATACTTCATCTGCCCTCAGTACGTCCAATGACTCGTGTAGAATCACCAAATGGTCCATCACAGAACGGGGTAGAGTGCCGGGAGTCCATCGGTGTACGCAGGGCCTAGCATCAGTATAGTCCAGGGCTGGGTGAGGAGTGAGAAAGGGAAAATGCTCATAAATTCATGCATGGAGAAGCGTCATATATCCACTGATCTGTCTAACGGATGCCCTAGACGCAATCCCCAACTGCCGATATAAATGAGCCAAGGCACCCGCACCCCAGGCATATATGCTCACTCTATCCAAATGCCGAAGTAGAGCAAGATAAGCTATAGGCACCCTCGTTCCGCTCTTATTAACAAAAAGTGTACACCCTAACAAAAAAAAGCAAATACGCTCACATTCAACAGTCTATCCTACGGCGGCTATCTCTATCTGATACATCATGAAAATGACTCTTCAGCCACTCTAACCTCACAGATTGACCGCGGACAAATAGAACCTCCTGACGCGCGTCATCCCGTGATACATCCAATAGCTACACTAGTAGGTCCTCAGCATCCCAATCACTCATCCTATCTGTAGACAAGGATATTGAGGCACCCATGACACTAATCCCTAATATGGCGGCAACATCATCCAACGTGATTGTCATCTCGCCAAAGGAAAGATGGAAGGTGTTTGTCTCGGGCTGCCATCTCTCTACAAAGTCCGAGACAAGAATCTTACCAGCAAACCGATAAGAGCAATGCACTAGCTCAAGAAGACCCGACTGCTAAACTATATCCCTGAATCTCCTATTCGATTGCCCTGATGTCCACCACTATCACTCACCTACTCTGACAGCATGGTTCATGCACTTCAGTGGAGTCTGTTCCTGTGAAATATAAATGGATAACATGAATAACACATAACAACATCGAAATAATACATTAAATAAAATACGGTTGAACAACGAACAAATACCTGTTGCCTGCAATATGTGTCCTGAAACTCCTAAGGATAGAGTCATCTTCAGGACCGCCTGGACAAGGACCATCCGCTTCATCATCATCAACATCCATAGCTGGGATGTCCTCGTCTGCTGTCTCATCTGGGAGCGATGGTGCAACAACAACCTCATGAATCTCAGAAATCTCAATAACCCGAGGCGCCTGGGTTCTACGTCTCCTGGCAGACGCTGTGGGTCTAACTCGTGAGGGGCCAGCATCCATATCTGGAACATTGCAATATTCATCATTAAAACCCAAGATAAAATTATATCAAAATAATATTTTATTAAAAATATTAATAATATAAACTCATTTAAAATTATAATATATACTTTATAATATACTTGATTATAATTATAATATACTTTATAATATATTATAAATTATAAATTATAATATACTTTATAATATAATTATAAATTATAATATACTTTATAATATATTATAAATTATAACATACTTTATAATATACTTGATTATTATAATTATAATTATAATATACTTTATTATAATCATATTTTATAATTTAATTACTCTGTTCAGCCAAGGCTGAATAGAGTTAAATTTTGTTCGGTCCTGGTTGGCCGAACAGAATTCAATCAACTCTGTTTGGCCATGATTGGCCGAACAGAATTCAATCTGTTCGGTCCGGCAGATTTAATGAACAAATTATTAAATATGTTCGGTCCAGCAGGTCGAACAGAGAATCTTTGTTCGGCCAATCAGGGCGAACAGAGATCGCAGAGGGTGGAAGGGAGAGGGAGAGGTTGCGGAGAGGGGGCGGAGCTGTGGGAGGGATGCGGACGCCGGAAGGGAGGGGAGCTTGGCTTAAAAAAAACCTATTGAGGGAGACAGATCAAGGAAGGGAGGGAGGAGGAAGACCTTACCTGCCGGGAAGCTGCTGTCGGGAATACCGTGAGCGAGAGGGTTACTGTGAGCGAGTGGGGGAGCGCAGTTGAACTGGGGAAATGGGGGGACACTGAGTAATTTTAGAAGGGAGAGAGGAAGGGGCGGCAGGAGGGAGGGGTGAAGAGGAAAAAGATAGTTTAGATAGTTTATAATTTTAGAAAGATTAATGAGTAATTTTGAGAAGCTATTGATCAGTAAAATAAAAATAAAAACAAAAGGAGGCTCATGAGGAAAAACCGCGGTCCAAATAGAATTTCTCGCAGCCGACGCAAGGAAGGGGCCGTCGCCTGCCCCTCGCACCAGACGTACGTGGTTTGAATGGGCGCATTGATCAACTTGGTGGAACGAGGCACGAGCATCACATGTCTATCTATTTTTACTTTATTTGCCCGAAAACAAATGATGACGATGGTGTGAGAAAAATGCAGCCATGCGTGTCGTTTATGACTGACTGCATGTGCCAACTCGACTTAACCATGAGTGGAATCTAAGTCATATGATCATATTTAAATCGAAGTAGTTTAATTAGTTCCAGTGTATATAATTTGGTGCTTCAAATCTTACACAAGGTATTCCAACCTGAACTATACTGGCAATGAAAATCCTAAGAATGCTGGCCTATCAAGAATCAAACTCACGACCATCCACCGTTTGGTTGGAAAGTTTTATTAAAATAAATTTATATAACAATTTAAAATGAATGAATTTTATAGGAGTGGTTAATTGGTTCTCCTCCATCTATTTGCTGAAACTGGTAGGTCGTAAAATCTGAAAAATGAGATTTATTAATAACAAATCCTACGTTCAAAAATCAGATATCTCTGGTTTCCATACACATGATAAAGAAAACCAATCCCTTGAAAAATTAAAAAAAAAAAATGAATAATGCAATTTGTTTATTTTCCCTTCTCCCTATTGAAAATGCCTCTCAACTTCTAACATCCGTACATTTTAAGAAAATTGTTTAGGTTGACTCCACCATCTCCAATTTTTTTAAGGCAAAAGAGAGCTGTTGACACCAAATCACTTTTCCTGATCATCTGTGAGCATTTAATCGTCTTCTCCAGCAAATCTGAGACCTTTTAGTGGGCTTCGCACCGATTGGGACCCAGCAAGAAGTTTTGAAAGCCGATAATTCTGGCAGGAACTCTCCAACGCTCAAATAAATGGTTTGGGTCACGACAGTGAAGTTGAAAGAAGGCTTAAGAGTCCAAGGAAAGAAACTCTGTATGAGCGTCTAAGTGTTCATACCTCATAGGGGGTCCTTCTTATTAGATTTATGGATAATTATGAGTCTCGAGGAGTAGCCACCTGACGGAGAATGAGTGGTGAGGCGCTCAATAGCGGAGGTGCCTCCCCCATGGCACGTCAAAGTTGGCCGGCCCTGCCTCGCCTAGCATGGACGGCTGCAGCTGGTTGATAGGTCAGATCCCGTCAGATGTGGTGGCTACAGAAAGGTTGATGGGCCAGGTTTTATCAAATATGGTGGCCGCAGAGAGGTTGGTGGTCCAGGTCCCATCAAACGTGGTGGCTGTCGAGAGGTTGGTGGTCCAGGTCCCATCAAACGTGGTGGCTGTCGAGAGGTTGGTGGGTTATACAAGCTGTCCTTGCTAGGAATTTTATCGGGACTGACTAGAGAGGCTGAGTAGAAGAAATTGGGTCCAAAGGCCGAGGCTGAATCTAGAAGTTGAATCGAAGAGGCCGACTCTGAAGGCCGATGGAAGAGGCCGACTCTGAAGGCCGAGGTTGACTCTGAAGGCCGATAAAGGAGGATTCAACAAGTCAATGGCCGCCGTTCTTCGGACATGGACATGTTAGTCCCGCCAAATGACTTCTATCATCTACTGTATCATCTCTTCATCGGCCGATCTTGATCGTTGATTTAAATATGGCTTTATCAACCACATCAAGAGCAATGTAAGATATTCACTGAGCATCTCGTACATGAAACCTCAAGAGAGAAATTAGCAAGTCAAAGTCTTAAACAAGACTAATGCTTTCCATGTATGAGGATGGAATTCAAAGGTGTCTATGAATTGTGTGTTGAGGTTTAATCCTTGATGAACTGTATTGGGATCAATCTCGTTGAAGAAATATCCTGAGCTTTCATCCTTTGTTGTCAACGATCAATAGCGTAGTGGTAAGTTATCCTTGAACCCCTTAGGTTTCGTGTTCAAAGCATCAAGCCATAGCCCCTTTCCTGCTGGAATTCTTCGAAGCCACTTTGACTTTCTTGTTGACTTGGACCTCCCCCCCACTGGGTCCCTTCTCATGTTCCCCCACGAACACCCGTGAAGCGCTGGAGGAGCCCCCTCCACACCGCGGCTTCACCCGTACGTATCTTTCCATGAAGACTCACGTCTTCTCTCTTTCCGTGAGAGCTGGATTCTAATGCAGAGGTTTCGTGCGTTCCTTCCCTATGGTGTCTCTCTTCACGCATCTCCACATGATGGATCCGAGCGCCAACCACCAGCCACGAAGCCCCTTGCTTTGTTAAAAGATCCCACATCATGTGTTCTCCCTCGAAAGTCTCGGTTCTGGTTCACAAAGCTCCATAACGTGGTGCCGAGATAAAACCAACAGGAGGAAAGAGGAGATGGCGTTCCATGAGAGAAAACCAACAGGAGGAAGAGGAGATGGCGTTCCACGAAGTCCAACCGACTTCGTTCTTGGAGGAGGATTCCTATGACGTGGGAAAAACTTGTTTGAAAGAAAAGAATCTATCCTATTGCATTCAAACCCTAGAAACTAGGGTTTAAATACATCCACCAAGTGGGTCAGGTCCAAACTCAACAAAAACTCTCATGGACTAACCTAACGAAATTAAACTAATTTTCAAGCCCATGTACATTCGTGACCTGATTTAATCTCAACCCTTGGACCCACACCTAGCCCAAAATAAGTTAGTCCAACCCGTGCCTTGATAGCACCACACCAAGCCCGACAATTTTTACCTTAGTGCTTCAAGGCTTCAGCACGTCCATCGTGTCCATCAGCTACAATACCGAGAAGCTATCCCATGAAAGAGCCTTGATACTAGATTCTCCTTGGTGTGTATCTTCACCAGCTCCACTCCACCTTCTTCCATCAGCTCTCTGTAATTGATGCCTTCCTTCTGAGAGTATCTTCTGACTACTAGTCCTGTCTTGTACCTGATATCTGCTTGCTCTGAAGGCCATTTCTTGCACTGATAAATCCATTTATAACCAATGGGTTTCTTTTCTTATGGTAATTGAACCACTTGCCACATGCCATTCCTGTGAAGAGACTGCATCTCCTCTGCTATAGCCGACATCTTCTCTGCCATGGCCTGGATCCACCTATCCTTATCCTGGCTGTTCTGACTTTTTACAGCCTCATGATAGGTGTAAGGGTCTTCATTCACTGTCACCAGGGCATATAACACCAAATTCTCAAAGGTGTATCGAACTGGTAGTTGCACGTTTCTCCTTAGCCTGTGTAGTGTGATCCCAGTATCAGTCCCTTGTCCAGTTGCATTCTGCTGAACTTTCTAGCTTCTAACCCCTCTATCAGTCCTCTCCACCTGAATCTCAAATCCTCCTGATCCACTAGCAAATGGTATGGCTGTGTAGGAAGTTATCTGACTAGTGTTACCATGTTTTACCTCTTGGAGTCCCTGCTGTGCAATTGTACCATCTCTACTTTGAAGGATCAAACTCTCATCGAAAGTCACATTTCTGCTGATGATAACCTTCTTCTTCAAGGGATCTCATAGTCAATACCCCTTGATTTCATGCGGATAGCTCAGAAACACCATCTTCTTAGACCCAGCGTAAAAATTACTCCGCTCCCCAGCACCAACATGCACATATGTCGTGCATCCAAACACCCTTAGATGGTTCAGGCTTATCTTTTCTTTAGACCATATCTCCTCTGTAATGCTTTCATCCAACCTGGTGTATGGTGACCGATTGATCAAGTAGCTGATAACATTTATTATGTACACCCAGAACATCTTTGGAAGCCCTGTCTGTAGCCTCAAGCATCTTACTTTTTCTAACAGTGTTCTATTTATCTTCTCAGTCATCCTTTCCTGTTGAGAAGTTTTCATCACCAAAAAGTATCTTTTGATGCCCCACTCCTCACAAAATCTTTGAAACTCCTTGCTAGTATATTTTTTGCCATTATCTGACCTTAGACATTTCATACTTCTACCCTGCTCCTTCACCTCAGCCTTTCAGATCCTAAACTTGGTGAAGACCTCTGATTTCTCCTTCATGAAGTAGATCCACATATTCCTTAAGAAATCATCTATCAGGGTTATGAAGTATCTGGCCCCATTCCTTGCAGAAACTAGGACTAGTTCTCAGACATCCATGTGTTCTAGTTCCAGGGATTCTGCACTCCTAGCTGTGCTGATCAAGAACTGCTCTCTTTTATGCTTTTCCATCTGACGTGGCTTATAGATCTCCATATCTCTACCACTTAGGTCTAAAAGCAGCCCTCTCTTGCTTAGTTCTTTCATCTCCTTATCTCCTATGTGGCCTAGATGGTAATGCCACATCCTGTATACATCCCGAGGATCTTATTCCATAGCTGTTGCCTCAGATTTTTTAGTCACCACAGAGCCCTTCAACCTGTATAGGTTATTCTCTAGCCTTCTCCCTCTCATCATCGCCATAGCTCCATTAGAGATGTTCAAAACTCCACTCCTGGCATGACTGCTGAAGCTATATCCAGTCTGCTTCAGGTACCCAGTGATATTTATTTTTCTTAAGTTCTGAAACATACTTCACGCTGGTAAGAGTATGCACCATGCCATTAAACATCATCACCCTTACTGTGTCAATTCCTGCACCTTGCAAGGGTAATCATCTCCAAGAGTTGCACACCCCTCATTAACCTCTGTGTAAGTGCTGAACCACGATCAGTTGAGAGTGTAATGATGATAATAAGCTGAATCCAAGATTCACATCTCTGTGTTATACCTATGACCATATGATACCACTGAGAGATCATCGTTCACCTCATGGCTTGCAATTGTACTCACAGATTCAGATCCTTCATTTTCTCTTATCTAATTTTTTCTTTTAGGACAATCTCTCTTGAAATATCCTACCTCACCATATTTGTAGCACTTAGCCTTCCTGGACTTTAACTGTCCCCTAAGCCTGCTCCTGTCTCTGCCTCTACCTAACCTTTTCCCAACTGATAGACTCTCCTGGGAAACAACTTATTTGGTCATTTTCTCCCTCTTCTTATTCATCCGAAGCACCAAGACAATATTTTTATAAAACAATGTATCCTTTCCATAGAGCAGTGTCGTGACCAATGAGTCATATGATGTGGGCAGTAAACATAATAGCAAAAGTGCATTATCTTTCTCCTCCATCTTGATTCCAACATTCAGCAATTCATTGCTCATCTGGTCGAACACATGGATGTGGCCTAGCACATCTTCATCTTCTGACATCTGAAGGCTGTAGAGGCGCTTCTTCAACATCAACTTGTTGCATATATTTTTTTCCATGCAGAGGGCTTGCAACTTTGACCAAAGTCCCTTTATGGTCTTCTCCTCCATCACTAAATAGAGGGCTGAATCTATCAGACATCCTCTGATCGTTGCACATGCTTTCTTCTCCAACGATATCCACTGCTTATCTGTCATCCCATCTGGCTTTTCCTTCAAAGCTAGATCTAAACTCTACTGCACAAGAAGGTTCTTTATCCGGACTTTCCATATGGAGAAACTTTCCTTCCTATCAAACTTCTCAAAATCTAATTGTATGCTACTACCTATGGTCATATGTTAACCAAAAAATAGCACAAAAAATTTTAAAAAATTGAGAGACCTTAATGAAGCCTTGCTGAAATTTTTTAGCCCTTGAAGATTTTCAAATAACTTCTTCTTGAGCTTAGCTCTGATACTAACTATTATGGTTTAGTTCTTGATGAACCGTAATGAAATTAATCTCGTTAAAAAAGTATCCTAAGCTTTCATCTTCTATTGTCAATGATCAATAGCGCAGCGATAGCTTGTTCTTAAACCTCTTAGGTTCCAGGTTCAAAGCATCAAGCCACGGCCCCTTTCCCTGCTGGAATCCTCCTAAGCCACAAGCCACGGCCCCTTTCCCTGCTGGAATTCTCCTAAGCCACTTTAACTTTCTTGTTGACTTGGACCGACCCACCCCCCACGCACCCACCCCCCCCCCCCCCCCGCGCGCAACTGTGTCCCTTCTCACGTCCCCCCACGAACACCCATGAAGCGCTGAAGGAGTCCCCTCCACACCGTGGCTTCACCCGTACGTATCTTTTTCCGTGAAGACTCACGTCTTTTCTCTTTCTGTGAGAGCTGGATTCCAACGTACAGGTTTCGTGCGTTCCTTTCCCATGGCATCTCTCACGCGTCTCCACGTGATGGATCTGAGCGCGAGCCACCAGCCACGAAGCCCCTTCCTTTGTTAAAAGATCCTACATCACGCGTTCTCCCTCGAAAGCCTCGGTTCTGGTTCATGAAGCCCCGTAAGGCTGTGCCAAGAGAAAACCAACAGGAGGAAAGAGAAGATGGCGTTCCACGAGAGAAAACCAATAGGAGAAAAGAAGAGATGGTGTTCCACGAAGTCCAACCGACTTCATTCTTAAAGGAGGATCTCTGTGACGAAGAAAAAACTTGTTTGAAAGAAAAGAATCTATTCTATTCCATTCAAACCTGGTTTAAATATATCCATCAAGTAATACAGACCTAGACTCAACAAAAACCTTCATAAACTAATCCAATGAGATTAAACTAATCTCCAAGCCTGTGTACATCCATGACTTAATTTAATCTCAATCCTTAGCCTACATTCAGTTTAAAACAAGTTAACTCAATCTGGACCTTGATAGCACCATATTAAGCCCAACATTGTGTCAATGTAATAAATGAAGCATGAAGCCAGATTGCCTTTTTATCACACCCTAGAACTAGTCTAAAATGATTGTGACATTGCTCAATATCTTTAGAACAAAATCTTAGGGGATCACTATCATACCAGACTAGATGTCGATTTTACGGCATGATAGATAAGCAATCAATACTAGGTTGAGATGAATCTATGTTCAATCTGAAATGATCATGACAAGTCTTGCAAGCTCTTAAGATTTTGCTCTAAAGGTATACATTCATGTCATTATCATTCCAAACCAGGCATTTCAGTAATTGGCCGAAACGAATCGCAAATTAAATCACATATCCAATCATGCATTACAAAAGTTAAAACCACTGAAAACAAATATTAAGGAGGAAAAATGCTCCACAACTTGAGGGTTTCAATTTCAAATAATCCAAAAGTAGGCCCTTTTTTTTCTTAGCTCCACCAGGCTGGAAGCATTATATCTATTCATGGATTCGATCCGACAAGGGGGCAATGAAGGTCCACCAAATGAAGAATTTGTAGAGGGGGATTGTTGCCTCTTAGGTGTTGCTGGGCCTGCATATTTTAGTTTACTATTTTACAGCTCAACGGATTTGGATGGCAGCTGTGATCCAATGCCCTGTCCAACGATCAAACCTGTTCGCAAGATATGGTACCGTTGAGCATGAGGCATGAGCTATTAACAGCTAATCTCACATGCATCGTATTATTCGTATTCCACAATACAATACTGAAGCCAATTCATAGTTCAGCCTTCCTTAAAGACACGAAAAAAAGAAAGAAAGAAAGGTTCAACCTTCGTCCAAGCGGTAGAAGTTCGTCTATTTATCTGGGATGATACATGATACGGTTAAATTGATTTCATGACCTAAATGGCACGGCTGATGTACTTCTTTTTCCTGGCGGACATAAGTAAAGAAGGGGAGAAGGTATGATCAGAGTGCTTGTGAGTTACTGTAGCTCGTAAGTTACTGTAGCTCGTCCTTGTCCTCCTTTTTTTTTTCTCCCTGCTTTAAGATTAGTGCTTCGGACTTCTTCTGAGGCGATCCCCGGTGTCTCTTCTCTTCCGTGGTTCCAGTGTTTGGAGCTTGGTTCCCCTGTCCCCTCTTCTGTCCCATGGCGTTGGATGGAGATTCCGATGGCCGGATTCCAAGGAGTAGGGCAGCGGAAGTTAGCTTCCAGTGGGTCTCCTCCTCTCCGTCGCTGGCTAAGGTGGCGTTGCTGGAGGCCCGCCTTCCCGACGTGGTCCAGGTACCGGTGGCGAAGCTGGCAGCTGAATCCATAGAATGGAAGCAGTGTGCTGTTTTGATAAGGACTTTCCACCGGTGGGTTCCAGTCGAAGCTTTCATCAGGGAGTTCTGTCGTGCTGGTGTCTCCAGCAAGATAATCCCTATAAGCTTGGCATTTCGCTGTTACATATTCTGGTTCGCTGATGCAGCTGCTCGGGATTTGGTGTTGCAAAGGCCATGGGTGATTAACGGCCAGCCTGCAGCGTCCGAAGCGTGGAGGCCAGAATTCATCCCTGCGGCTGACGTCGTTTCTTCTGCTCTCTTATGGATGCGATTGCCTAATCTTCCGATCGAATTTTGGAGAGAGGAGATCCTCCGAGAGATCGTAGCGCCGGCTGGCCAGTTTGCTTTTATCGGCTACTCTAGCGAAGAACAGGGGAGGATATGCCCATGTCTGTGTCCGAGTCGAGCTGCATTCTCCTCTTCGGCCAGGGACTCGGGTGAGAGGGACGAATGGCCTGTTTTGGCAGCAGTTTGTATACGAACAGCTGGAAGGAATTTGCTCGAGCTGTGGTTCGTTGCATCTCTCTGGGAGCTGCTCCTCTCCGACCAGGCATCCTTCTGTTTCGTCATCGGAGGCTCCCCTCTATGGTGCGTGGATGTCGGCTATCAGGCAGTGCAAGGTGTGTTTGGGGGCTCAGGTGGTGGGAAGGAGGAAGCCGCAGTCAGATGCGATTCCAGCATCCCCTGTTTCTCGGCCCATATTTTCTGCTCCAATCGTTGTTCCGAGGAAGACGGAAGATGGGTGGTCGGTTCAGTCGAAGAAGGCCTGAAGGAGAAGAGCCAGAGGTATCAGAGGTGACGAGTTGCAGGCGAAGTGCTCGGGGCTTAGTCCTGCGGAGAAGGCTCAGGTTGCTTCAGTGAAGGAGCCTGAGATGGGGGTTTCAGGCCGTGTCGGTTGCAGTGAGGGCGTGCCGGTCTCAGTTGAGTTTCTGAATTCTGAAGCAACTCTCCCTCATTCCATGCTATTAAAAAATCCATTTGCTTCTCTGGATGGAGTCAGGTGGAGTTAGCCATTTGGTGAGTAGGGGTGCTTGTCTGGGTCCCCTAAAGCAGGCTCGTCCGGTAGAATATCAGGCCCTTCGACAAATTACTAAAGTTGACAAAAATAAAGGTAAAGGCTGTGCATCCTCCTCTAAAGCTAATCAAGTTAAATTTCAAGAGGTGCAGCATTTAAATGATGATCTTGGATCCTCAGTGGTATGTCAGTCCAATGGTTCGGTGGGGGAGAAGGTCCAGCCCAAAAAGGATACTGGCTCTTCCTATGATCCTTTGAATTTGGATATCATGGGACAAGATGTGATGATATGCTCCTCACAGTGCCCGGAGGAAGGTTCTCGATCTTTTGAGTGCCTTCCCGATAGTGCTATGGCAGATGTGCAGGGGGATCCTAGCCTACTCTTTCTACTAAATGAAGATACTTTTATAGAATGTAAGAGGAGCTCGAAAGCCTTTGTTTCGATCCTCTTTTTATAGATTGTTGCATATCCATAACTTTGACATCTGTGTTATCTTAGAAACTAGGCCGTCGGGAGACAGTCTGGCCTGGTTTCGGCGACAGATTGTTCGAAATTGGTCCATGTATGCAATTGAGGCAGTGGGACTATCTGGAGGCATTATAGCCATCTGGCGCACCTCTGCTGTGAAGGTTGATGTTGTTCAGCAAAGTAATCAGCATTTAGGCCTTGTTGTTTCTGAGGGCTCTGATGACCCTTGGCTTCTAGCGGCAGTATATGCTAGTATCGATTTTCAGGAAAGACGGTCTTTATGGACTGATCTTCATTCCCTATTTGCTTGGGGTATCCCCTCCATAGTGGCTGGTGATTTCAATTGTATTATTGAAGCTAGTGAAAAGCGTGGGGGCAGAACGGTCACTTGCACAGCAAATATCACTGAATTTAGGGACTTCATCAGTTCGGCTGGCCTTCTGGATTTGGGCTTTTCGGGGCCTCGATTCACTTGGTGTAATAACCGTCAGGGTTCTGCTCAAGTTTGGGAGAGGCTTGATAGAGCTTTGGCCTCGGATCATTGGTGCCAGAAGTTCCCCTCTGCTTCTGTTTCTCACCTTCCGAGGATTGCTTCTGATCACTGCCCCATAAATATCTCTACGAAGATTGATCTTTATCAGCGGAGGCAGTTCAGATTTGAGCAATTTTGGACATCATATATGGCGGCCCGATCTATCATCTCGCAGGTCTGGCATATTCCTATCCGGGGTAATGCTACCTATCGTCTTTCTCGCCGCCTACTATTGGCTAAACAAAGACTTGCCAGGTGGAATAGAGTGGAGGTTGGTGATCTGGTCAGGCAGGTGGAACAACTTGAAGCTGATATTAGTTCCTTACAGGCTAAGGAGGATTAGGAGGGGCTTCTCTTGGACTCTGATCTTTCTTCTCTACGGGCCAAACTTGCCTTGCACCACTCCTTGCTTATCCAGCAAAAGGTCTATTAGAGGCAACGATCCAGGATCCAGTGGATTCATGAAGGGGACCGCAATACTAGATTTTTCCACCAGGTCACACTGAAGCGTCGAGCTGCTAACAGGATCCGCAGACTAGTTGATGATTCAGGGCACTCTCATGAGGATCTTCCTTCTATTCGGGACCAGCTTCTTCACTTCTTTCAGGCCAAATGGTCGGAGTCCTCAGGGTTCGGCTCTCCGGTTTTTCAGGTCCCTGACTCTAGGAAGGTTTCTCCCCTGGAGAATGAAATGCTTATCAGACCTATCACTGGTGATGAGGTTCGTGTGGCTCTATGGGAGCTTGGGGAGGATAAGGCCCCAAGGCCTGATGGTTTCCCGCCGTTCTTCTTCCGTCAGTATTGGGACATTATTGGTTAGGAAGTGACTCAGGCTATCCTTTTTGTATTCCAAGCCAAGTCATCCCTGTGGATTGGAATCAGACTCTCATTACCTTAGTGCCCAAATGTTATGATGCTTTCCTCCCCCAGCACTTTTGGCCTATCAGTCTCTGCACTACGCTATATAAGGTGTGTGCTCATCTGCTTGCTGACCGTCTTCGCTCGGTGATGCCTCGTCATATAGCTGCGGAATAGGGGGCATTTATCAGAGGGCGCAGTATTTCGGACAACGTTCTTATTGCTCAGGAGTTTATGTATGATCTTCAGAGAGCCCCAGCTAGACAGTGCCTTATGGCGGTCAAGTTGGATATGGAGAGAGCCTATGATAGACTTAGTTGGACATTTCTCCACCACTCCCTGTAGGAGTTTGGTTTTAATGATCAATTTATCGATTGGATTATGGCTTGCATTCAGAGGCCTTCTTTCTCGTTGATCATTAATGGAAATATGACTGACTTTTTTCACTCATCGGTAGGGCTACGTCAGGGATGTCCTTTATCCCCTCTGCTGTTTATTTTGGCTGCTGATGATCTTTTCCGTGCCCTCTACCAGGCTCAGGCTGACCATAGTATTGCTCCTTATATGACCTGCCCTGGGGGTCCTGTGATCTCTCATTTATTCTTCGCTGATGATTGTATTTTGTTGGGGTTGGCTACCTCAGCCAATGCTTCTTCTTTTGCTGATATCATCCAGCGTTATTGTCAGGCTTCGGGCCAGAAGGTCAATGTATCCAAGTCTTCTATCTGCTTTAGCCCGAAGACCTCCAGAGCTTATAGGGAAGTCATTGTCCAATTGTTGGGTATTCTGACTCAGACTGATCGTTTCCAGTACTTGGGGGTTCCTATGACTGGCCGACATCCCCGATGTGCTGACTTTGCTGACCTTGAGCTATGGGTTCGTTAGCGTATTGAGGGGTGGAAGGTTACAAGTTTATCTATGATGGCCAGGGTCACTATTATCCGATCAGTCTTTTCCTCCCTTCCTATGTATCTTCTT
Organism: Calamus simplicifolius; assembly: GCA_900491605.1. Lineage (NCBI taxonomy): Eukaryota > Viridiplantae > Streptophyta > Magnoliopsida > Arecales > Arecaceae > Calamus > Calamus simplicifolius. The sequence goes on along the minus strand of UESW01004118.1, from coordinate 578,325 downwards.
TCCAATGCTGCCATCCCGATCTCCTGTTTTAGGAGGATTGAGAGATGTTTTAGAGACTTCCTTTGGGCCTCAATGCAGGATGGGCATGGCATTCACCTTATGTCTTGGGAGAGGGTTTGTATGCCGATCCAGGAGGGCGGGCTTGGGATCCAGTCTTTGACTGTCAGAAGGGAGGCCCTTTTGGCCAAGCATGCCTCATGATTCATTCTGGAGCCACAGAGTCTATGGAGCTCCTTTATGTGAGTGAGATATGGTGTTTGGTCTTCCACCTCACATACTCAGCCTTCTCGTCGGTATTCTTCCTTTTGGAAGGAGGTTTGTCGATACGGTAGCTCCATTATGGAAAACACATCGTGGATGATTGGAGACGGCTCTTCCATTGATGTTTTTCAAGATACCTGGATTTCTGACACCCCTCTATCTCGTTGGCCCTCCTTCGTTAGTATTGATGTCCCTACTACTATGAGAGTGAAGGAGTTGATCTCTCCTAACCCTTCCTCTTGGAGTGCTCCGCTGGTGTCTCGGTTTTTTGGAGAAGAGCTTTCTCGTCGGATTCTGTCCATTCCGCTTATATCGGGTATTTTCCCAGATTGTCGACTTTGGCGAAGATCCTGCTTTCCTAAGGCCCCCACTAAGGATCTTGTGAAGATCTTCAGGCCTCAGTCTCAGGAGCCGGTGGATGTTGCTTGGATTTGGAAGCTTCCCATTCTCCCCAGGGTTCAGCTCTTTTTGTGGAAGCTTCTGTGGGAATGTCTGCCTACCTGTGCTATGCTTGTGAGGAGGGGATTGCATATCCATCCTATATGTCCTCTATGTGGGTTGGAGGAGGAGTCTATTGGTCATGCCATCTTCTCTTGTCCTAGAGTGGGGCGGATCTGGCAGTCTGTTGTTTATTATTGTAGATTGGATCATATGGGCTCTCAGTGTTCCCTTTTCTTAAATGACCTCCGGAAGGCCCCTCAATACAATTGTGCCCTATGGGCTTCTACGGCTTACCAGATCTGGTTGTCTAGGAACCAGATGATTTTTTCCGATGATAGTATATCTTTTCATAGGATCATAAGGAAAATCCGATCCCTAGCGTCGGACTGTGCACGTGGTTTCTATTCTGGTGGTTTTGACTCTTCTGGCCCCTGGGGCTCCCCTGCTGCTTCGGCAGCGAACCGGCATACGGTTTACATATCTTGGGAGCCCCCCCTCCAGGGTTTGTCAAAATCAACTTCGACGGAAGTGTCCGGAACAGATTAGCGGGATCAACTTATGTCATTCGTGGGCCGGAGGGTGACCTACTGGTGGCTGGACATTTGGAAGTCTGGACTCCTCTATCCCAATGGCTGAGCTCTATGCTGCTTGGGTTGGCATCTCCTTCGCCATTCGGTTTCTTCATGCCCACAACCTCGTTATTGAGGGAGATTCCTTGACTGTTATTCGATGGTTGCTGAGGGATCATGGCTCCCTTGCCCCTGCCATTCCGCTCTTACATGATATTTAGGCAATTTTGAGGGTGGCCCAAGGAGTTCAAATTCGCCATACCTATCGTGAAGCTAATTCTGCGGCCGATTGGGTGGCTTCCTTTGTGGCTCACCACTCTGGGTTTTGGAGGTGGAGGTAGGGTGATCCCCGCCCTTTTGTTTTACAGCAAATTATGTATTTGGATGTTCAAGGGCTGTCTCATACCCGTGTTGTATGATCGCCTGATTATAACCAAAAAAAAAAAAAAGAAGAAGGGGAGGAACATTGATTTGTGATCATATGATCTCCAGTGAACAACGTCAATGGCGGTCGTTGGTTGGCCATAAGTTCCATGTAGCCATTCGAGTCATTGCTGCTGCCCACTAGTAATTGGTGATGTAAATCTAGTCTCCTACCAGAGTGATTACTAATAATAATTAAAGAGATGACTAAACGAATACGTGACCTTATAGAGCTTCTGATTTACTGGTGTGGCAAACTGGCTCACCAAGTAATGTCAAGCTTTTAGAAATTTAAGGAAATGAAGGGCGGAAGCAGGGGAAGAAAAGAATTCATACGTACAAAATTATATTTATAGGTTCTAATGTAACCCCCAGCTTTAATTATGGACACCTGGCATCTAGGGAGTCCTATTGTCGTTTAGGCTACTGGCATGATGTCTGGTTCCCGATTTTTTACCTAATCCGAAGCGTCACGTGGGAGTTTAAAAGGTGATGGATTTTTCCTCCATCCCTGCGTGCGTCTTCTCCAGGTAAACCTCCTGGCCATGCCAGAATGGGAGAGAGAAAGGATGAGAGAGAGAAAGAGCTTGAGAGAGGAACGGACCGTGCAGTCGATCCGATCCTTGGTTCAGGCCCAGCGGCGTGCCCGTCGCCTCGCCGGGCCTGAGCTTTGGTCGGTGACCTCCATCGGTGCCGAGCGTGCATCCGGTGGAGGCCCGGCCGGCCAAGGTGGCCGACCGTGCCGTTGGCGCTGTAACAGGCCGCGACTGATAGAGAGAGAAAAGGGAGTTTAAGGATGTAATTGGAGGAAGAGAGGGAGAGGGAGGGGTTGGCTGCGGCGGCAGCCGGCTTCGGTCCGGCCAACGGTGGCCGGGCTGCCTCTAATTGGTCGGTTGTGCGGCCGGCATGGTAAATTCCACGCGGGAGACGAAAGAGAGAAAGAGAGAGAGGGAGAGAAATTGGGGAGAGAGAGAAGGAGGGGAGGCCGGCCGCGGCGGCGGTCAGCTCTGGTCCGGCCAACGATGGCCGAAACGACTCTAATTTGGCCGAAGTTGATGCCGGCACAGTCTACGTCGCGCGGGAGACGAAAGAGAGAAAGAGAGAGAGGGAGAGAAATAGATGAGAGAGAGAGGGGGGTTGGCCGGCCGCGGTGGCGGCCGGCTTCGGTCCGACCAACGACGGCCGGGCCGCCTCCGATTTGGCCGACGGCGGCCCTGGCCGCCGGCTCAACTCAGCCCCGTGTTTCGATTGAAACAAGGGAGTTGGGAGGAAGAAGATGAATCGGGCCGGCTGGGCTGCGATTCTATGGGCCTGTTGGGCCATTTCTGGAGTCCTTTTTGGGTAGGGTTTTGCACCCTATAATGGGCTGGGAAATGAAAAATAAAATTATGGCCCGATTTAGGATGAATTCTAGTTTCTTGGGGTAATTTTATTTCCCCATTCGGACGCTTTTATTGGAAGATATTTAAGCCCAAAGTTGGGCCCGTGGATTAGTTCGGGTAGGTTGTAGGAGTCTTTTTATTATTCAGATTTTAGAGATCTAATTATGAAAAATAATTCTGTAGGTGCCCAGTTGTCCAAGTAGCTGGTTTATCATTTTGGAGTTGCGTATTGAAGTAAGTAAGTCAAATATAATAATTTTATAAATTATAAATTATTGTATTTATAGCTTTATGCATGCTTATGAAATGGAGTTTTATTGATTATTTTGGAAATTGGTAAACTGTACCATGAGTATTTAATTGAATATTTGCTACAATAGCTGGTATTAATTTGTAAAGTAATGGTTTATTATGCTTATGCCAAATATGATGTACATGTTTATTTCTAACTTTGCAAAGTAAATTGGTTACATGCAATGATTAAGAATGTACAAACCACTGTTTATGTGATATGAAAAGATTATACTTATGATGATGCATGATATGTGATATGCATATATAATGATGATCCTAAATTATATTTATATGTGTCACCGCGGTTCTCCTATGATGTGGCATGTGGAGGCCACACACATCTAGAAGATGTGCTCTGTTTGATGATGATATGGCATATAGATGCCACACATTAGAGGATGTGCTCTGTTTGATGATGATATGGTATGTGGAGGCCATACATCTAGAGGATGTGCTCTGATTGGCGATGATATGGCCTATGGAGGCCACACACATCTAGAGGATGTGTGCTGATTGATTATGAGGTGGCATGTGGAGGCCACACGCATCTAGAGGATGCGCTATGACTGATGATGATATGGCATATGGAGGCCACACATCTAGAGGATGTGCTCTGACTGACGATGATGTGGCATGTGGAGGCCACACATCTAGAGGATGTGCTATGATTGACGATGAGGTGGCATGTGGAGGCCACACACATCTAGAGGATGTGCTCTGATTGAGGTGTAGCAGGGCCGTGGGACACATAAAATATAATATAAAAATGATCATATAAATAGTGGGTTGTTTACAATGCATTTTCTGGTATTTATTGTATAAGCTTCCAAATTAAATTGAGTGGTGATATGCTTGTTCTGATAGCATGATAAATTCATTTGAAATTAGAAATTTATGAAATTATGACTTGATAATATCTTGATAAGATGATGATATATGACTATTTTATATTATTATAATATGCTTACTTATTGAGTGTGAGCTCATGTAAATCTCGCAATGTTTTTCAGAGCCTCAGGATTGAAGATGGATTTATGGGGTAGATGGAGCTTCTAAATAAATCAGTTTCTTGATATCATTGTAACCCCAGTATTACTTGTGTGTAGGGTTTGTAGCCCAGAACTATATCGATTGTGTGTAAGGCTTGTAGCCCAAACTTATATTTATGGTTTGTGTTAAGTATGGATTTGAATGGCCTAATTATAATTATTGCCTTATATTGATTAATGTATAAATTTTGGGACGCCTTGCATGCCCGGCATGCGGCGGGTTGTCACCCTAGCTCAAAATTTTGGGTCTGGGGCGTGACAGCTTTTATGATATCAGAGCCTAGGTTTTGATCTTAAGGACACATACATGATGACACTTTAGGCAAATTAATAGGATGACATTGAGGCAATTATCACGTTATATGAACTTCAGACCTTATGTTTTGAAAACATGACATGAAAAAGTTTACCATAATTTATCAGGAGATAGGAATGACTCGTCACACTGGAAGCCAACAAAATGATGAAGGTTCCCAGGTTGGAAATGTCGGTCAACCAGGATGTCAGGAAGCTACTAGAGGTGCTGCCCCTATCAATCCAGTCGGGGCTGATCATCAGCGACTCCAGACCGAGATGCTTCAGGTTCTTTCGGGCATGGCTCAGTCGATGCGAGACATGCAGCATCAGATCCTGCAAGCTTTATCCACTCAGTCTACCACTTCTGCCCCATAGACTCAACTGCTCCCACTGTTCCGCAGACTCATCCTGCCCCTACTGTTCCACAGACTCAGCTTGTCCCTCCTGCTCCATAAATTCAGTCATCCATACCTACTCTATCCATACCATTGACCCAGCCTACTCCACCTCAACCCTGGGTAGGGATTGGCCGCAGCTTTGCAGATTTTAAAAAGTTTACCCCTGCCCCTTTCTCTGGATCCACCAACCCTGTTGACGCTGAGCGATGGGTGCGAGACATGGAGAAGGCTTTTACGGCCCATGGTAGTCAGGAGATGGAGCAGATCAGATTTGCCACCTATCTTCTTCAGGGAGAAGCTTATGATTGGTGGTTAGTGGAGGAGCAGCGTCGCGGTGGTCAGGTTATTTTTTGGGGAGAGTTTAAGGAGGTATTTTTCGATAAATACTTTCCCAGGAGTGTGCAGAGGCGGATGGAAACAGAATTTCTTAAATTGGAGCAAAGGAATCTGTCTATGGCCCAGTATGAAGCTGAATTCACTAGGTTGGCCCATTTTGCTCCAAGTATTGTGACAAATGAAATGGCCAAGATCACCAGATTCACTGAAGGACTGCGATCCAGACTGATGCAGGCAGTCAATGCATTCGAGCTACATTCTTATAGTGCTGTGATGAATAAGGCCTTGGTGATTGAGAGGGATATGAATACAATTCAGAGGGATTGGGAGTAGCAGAGGAAGAGGAAAGGGTCTACTTCTGGTCTACCCCCAGCTCAAGCCAAGAAGAAAGGTGCACATCAGGCCCCAGCAGGACAAAGGAATAGGGAGACTTGCTGCCACCACTGTGGGTATTTCCACTCAGGAAGACCTTGCTGCGGTGGGCCGGGTGCCTGCTTCCTTTGTGGAAAAACTGACCATAAGATTGCCACCTATCCCCTTCGAAAAAATCAGCAGCCCTCTTCTAGTCAAGGGATGAGTCAGCAGCATCAGCAGCAGCCATCGAGGACCCAAGGAAGGGTCTTCACTCTCACTCAGCAGGATGCTGCCACCTCTAATTCTGTGGTGACAGGTAAACCATTTAATTTGACATCTAGTATTACATTCTTATCTAGTGCAATGCATTGATAGTTAATTATAACATTAGGTTAAATATTTGATGTTAAAACAAATTTCACTTATGTTCAGGAATGATTAAAGTAGGCACTACTTATGCTCAAACTTTAATTGACCCGGGTGACACGCATTCTTTCATATCTGACACATATCTTGACAAGAATGCATCATTGACACCCGTTCCTCTAGAGCAAGAGTTGCATATTACTTTTTCAAATGGAGACATTATGAGGGTTGACACAGTTTGCAAATCCTGTTCGATTGTTATCACTACAAGAAATACTGAAATAGCGACGCAAATTTAGCGACGCAATTATGCGTCACTAAATCGCGACCACTTTGCGATGCCTCTGTGACAACAAAATATTGCGATGCAATTAGCGACGCATTAGCGACTCAATAAACCAGAAAATCAAAAAAAAATTAATTTTTTATTTAGCGATGCAAATAATGCATCATAATATTTTTAAATTAATTTTTTATAAAATATAAATATCAAAAAAAATATTACGACGCAACTCAGTGCGTCGCAATATTTTTAAAAGAATTAAATATGTTAAATAGCGACGCATTAGCGACGCAATAAACCAAAAATTAGAAAAATTATTTTAATTTAGCGACGCACCAATTGCATCACAAATAATTTAAATAAAATTAAATTTTATAAAATATAAATATTAGAAAAAAATATTGCGATGCAACTCAGTGCGTCGCAATGTTTTTAAAAAAATTAAATATATTAAATAGCGATGCATTAGCGACGTAATCAACCAGAAAATTAAAAAAAAATATTTTTAATTTAGCGACGTACCAATTGCATCGCAAATAATTTAAATAAAATTAAATTTTATAAATTATAAATATTAGAAAAAAAATATTGCGATGCAACTCAGTGCGTTGTAATGTTTTTAAAAAAATTAAATATATTAAATAGCGACGCATTAGCGACGCAATAAATCAAAAAATTAGAAAATTATTTTTAATTTAGCGACACAAAAATTATGTCACAAATAATTTAAATAAAATTAAATTTTATAAAGTATAAATATTAGAAAAAAATATTGCGATGCAACTCAGTGCGTCGCAATGTTTTAAAAAATTAAATATATTAAATAGCAACGCATTAGCGACGCAATAAACTAGAAAATTAGAAAAATTATTTTTTAATTTAGCGATGCAATAACTATGTCGCAATTATTTTAAATAAAATTAATTTTATAAAGTATAAATATGAGAAAAAATAATTGCGATGTAACACAGTGCGTTGCAATGTTTTTAAAAATTAATTATGTTAAATAGCGATGCATTAGCGACGCAATAACCAAAAAATTAGGAAAATTATGTTTTAATTTAGCGACGCACTTGTTGCGTCGTAATTATTATAAATAAAATTAATTTTTATATAATATAATTATCATATTAAAAAATTACGATGCAACCCTTTGTGTCGCAATATTTTTAATAAAATTAATTATGTTAAATAGCGATCGGTCCAAAATCGATCGTGACCGATCGGAATAAGGGCTTGAATCGATCGCAACCGTCGGATCGTCGCCGATCGAACCGATCGGGATCAGGGCTTGGATCGACGCAACCGTCGGATCGTCAGCGATCTCGGACCGATCGCATCGGTTTGGGATCGGTCATGGCCGATCGGGCTGAGGGCTTGGATCGATCGCAACCGTCGGATCGTCGCCGATCAGACGATCGCCACGGTCCGAGATCGGTCGTGGCCGATCGGGATCACGGCTTGGTTCGATCGCAACCGTCGGATTATCGCCTATCGAATCGATCGCAACGGTCCGAGATCGTTCATCGCCGATCGGGATCGATCAGGGCTTGGATCGATGGCAACCGTCGGATCGTCGCCGATCAATGCAATCGCCACGGTCCGAGATCGATCATGGACGATCGGGATCAGGGCTTGGATCGATCGCAACCGTCGGATCATCGCTGATCGGACCGATCGCCACGGTCCGAGATCAGTCATGGCCGATCGGGATCAGGGCTTGGATCGATCGCAACCGTCGGATCGTCAGCGATCTCGGACCGATTGCAACGGTCCGGGATCGGTCGGGGCCGATCGGGATCAGGGCTTGGATCGATGGCAACCGTCGGATCGACGCCGATCGGTCTGATCGCCACGGTTCTAGATCGGTCGTGGACGATCGGGATCAGGGCTTGGATCGATCGCAACCGTCGGATTGCCAGCAATCTTGGACCGATCGCAACGGTCCAGGATCGGTCGTGGCTGATCGGGATCAGGGCTTGGATCGATCGCAACCGTCGGATCGCCAGCGATCTTGGACCGATCGCAACGGTCCGGGATCGGTCATGGCCGATCGGGATCAGGGCTTGGATCAATCGCAACCATCGGATCGTTGCCGATCGGACCGATCGCCACGGTCCGAGATCGGTCGTGGCTGATCGGGATCATGGCTTCGATCGATCGCAACCATCGGATCGTCGCCGATCTCGGACGGATTGCAACGGTCCGAGATCGATCGTGGCCGATCGGGATCACGGCTTGGATCGATCGCAACCATCAGATTGTCACCTATCGGATCGATCGCGACGGTCCGAGATCGTTCATCGCTGACCAGGATCGATCTGGGCTTGGATCGATGGCAACCGTCGGATCGATGTCGATCGGTCCGATCGCCACGGTCCTAGATCGGTCATGGACGATCGGGATCAGGGCTTGGATCGATCGCAATCGTCGGATCATCAGCAATCTTGGACCGATCGCAATGGTCCGGATCGATCATGGCCGATCGGGATCAGGGCTTGGATCGATCGCAACCGTCGGATCATCAGCAATCTCGGACCGATCACATCGGTCTGGGATCGGTCATGGCCGGTCGGGATCAGGGCTTGGATCGATTGCAACCATCGGATCATCGCCGATCGGACCGATCGCCACGGTCCGAGATCGGTCATGGCCGATCGGGATAATGGCTTCGATCGATCGCAACCGTCGGATCATCGCCGATCTCGGACGGATTGCAACGGTCCGAGATCGGTCGTGGTCAATCGGGATCACGGCTTGGATCGATCGCAACCGTCGGATCATCGCCGACCAGAATCGATCATGGCTTGGATCGATCGCAACCGTCGCATACTCGCCGACCGGGATCGATCATGACTTGGATTGATCGCAACCGTCGGATCGTCGCCGATCCGATCGATCGCCATGGTCCGAGATAGGTCGTCGCCGACCGGGATCGATCATGGCTTAGATCGATCGCAACCGTCGGATCATCGCCGAACGGGATCGATCATGGCTTGGATCGATCGCAACCATCGGATTCTTACCAACCGATCGATCATGGCTTGGATCGATCGCAACCGTTGGATCGTCGCCGATCCGATCGATCGCGAAGGTCCGAGATAGGTCGATGCCGACCGGGATCGATCATGGCTTGGATCGATCGCAATCGTCATATTATCTCCGATCCGATCAATCGCCACGGTCCGAGATAGGTCGTCGGACCAGGATCGATCATGGCTTGGATCGATCGCAATCGTCGGATCGTCGCCGACCGGGATCGATCATGGCTTGGATCAATCGCAACCGTCGGATCATCGCCGAATGGGATCGATCATGGCTTGGATCGATAGCAACCGTTGGATTATCGCCGACCAGGATCGATCATGGCCTGGATCGATCGCAACCGTCGGATCGTCGCTGATCCGATCGATCGTGACGGTCCGAGATAGATCGACACTGACCAGAATCGATCATGGCTTGGATCGATCGCAACCGTCGGATCGTCGCCGATCCGATCGATCACCACGGTCCGAGATAGGTCATCGCCAACCGGGATCGATCATGGCTTGGATCGATCGCAACCGTCGGATCATCGCCGACCGGGATCGATCATGGCTTGGATCAATCGCAACCATCGGATTATTTATAATTACTCAAAAAAAAAGTTATGAAAAAGTTTTAAAAAATATTAAACAATTATTGTGATGCCGTAGCGATGCATTTTAGAAGAAAAAATAAAGAAATATTGCGACGCAATGTATGCGTCACAATTATTTTTAGTAAATATAATTTTATCAGTATTAATAAATAAAGAAATATAATATTGCGATGCATAATTTGCATCGCAATATTTTTTAAATAAATATATCTAATTAAAAATATTAAAAAATTTGCGACGCAAAACGGCATCGCAATTATTATCATAAATTATAAATATTATCATTTATAAATATTTCAAAAATTTTGCGATGCCGTAGCAATGCATTTTAGGAAAAAATTAACAAATATTACGACGCAATGTATCCGTCGCAATTATTTTTAGTAAATATAATTTTTCAGTTTTAATAAATAAAAGAAATATAATATTGCGACGCATAAGTTACATCGCAATGTTTTTAAATAAATATATGTAATTAAAAAGTTTGTAAAATATATTGCGATGCAATTTTGCGTCGCAATTATTAACATTAATTATAAATATTATCATTTATAAATATTAAAAAATTATTGCGACGCCGTAGCGACGCATTTTAAAAAAAAAATAAACAAATATTGCGACAAATATATGCGTCGCAATTATTTTAAGTAAATATGATTTTATCAGTATTAATGAACAAAAGAAATATAATATTGCGACGCATATTTGCGTCGCAATATTTTTTAAATAAATATATCTAATTAAAATATTAAAAAAATATTGCGACGCAAAATTGCATCGCAATTATTATCATAAATTAAATATTATCATTTATAAATATTTAAAAATTATTGTGATGCACTATTTGCGTCACAATTATTGTAATAAATTATTATTTAATCAATTAAAATATTAAAAAAATATTGCGACGCCTTAGCGATGCAATTCCTAGAAAATAAAAATAATTTTTCCGTCGGACATTGGCGCCAAGTTAGTGACGCATTAGCGACGCAATTATTTGCGTCGCTATTTTTCATAAAATATAATAAAGCCAAATTAACGATGGATTAGCGACGCATTAATGTATCGCTAATACATAATAAATTAAAAAAAATATATTGCGACCAATTAGCGATGCAATTTATTGCGTCGCTAATTACTTATATATACAACGACCTTCTCTTCTTCTTCTTCTTCCCCGTCTTGACCTAGCCGCGCCCTCCCCAAAAAAATTCAGGCTCCCACGTTCGCTGCTTCGGCTCCCCCCTCTGGTGCTCCGGCTCCCCGGCGTTCTCCTCCAACTCCGGCGTCTCCTCTCGACCGAGGTAAGCCCCCCCACCCTCTAACAAAAAAAATTTTTGGTAATAATTTCCCTCCGGCCATAGCCAAGACCGTGGCCGTCTTCTCCGGCCAGGCCACTGTAAAAAAAAAAAAAAACATTTGGTGGCACGGCAGGGCCTGGCCACGGTGGCCAGGCCACTATCAAAAAAAAAAAAATTTAACAGGGGGGGGGGGAAACCCCCCCCCCCTTTTTCTTGTCCGGCCACGGCCGCTGCCGTGGCCGGCAGTGGCCTGGCCACGGTGGCCAGGCCACTGTCACAAAAAAAAAAATTTTTAACAGGGGGGGGGGGAAAACCCCCCCCCATTTTTCTTCTCCGGCCACGGCAGCGCTAGGCCACTGTCAAAAAAAAAAAAATTTGGTAACAGGCCCCCCCCTTTTCTTCTCCGGCCACAGCCACGGTGGCCAGGCCGGTCCAAAAAAAAAAAAATTTAGGGGGGGCCCGGAGGGATAGACTGATGTTATGTCTTGATTATTAATAATATTTGTAATGCTAGATAGAAGTCTTGTTGTATTATTATTTAATTTACATAATATTTATGCAATAATTAATTTAAGCAATGTTTATGCAATAGTATTTGTGCATTTATACTCATTTACAATTGTTATGTCTTGATTATTTATATTCTGCTGCAAACTGAATGATGCATTAAATTTGAAATGCTAAATAAAAGTTTGTTGTAATATTATTTAATTTCCAGCAACAAATTAGTAGTTTCAATGATTTACATTTTAGTATTCGCAAACATTTGTATTTGACACAATAATCTTAAAAAAGTTAGTGATTACATGTATAATTCACAAGAAGTTAAGAATAACAAGCATAAGTTCGATTGTCTTCGGACTTCCATAATCACAGCACTTTAACCTTTAGACCCGTTTGAGAATTTGTAAGCCTTAGTCTTGCAAATTCTCAAATTGTCCTGGTGGACAGTTTGGGAATATTTCTTGTGACATGTTAGTCTGCTAGTAATCATCGTGGGGTGAGATTTCGGTTTGCATTTGCTCATACGTTCTCCTAGTGTGGCTTATATACCACACATGTAGGAGAACATATGGGGAAATGCTGCCGAAATTTCAATGTTAACCGATCGATGATAATTAATAGCAGAATAACATATCACAAAAAATATTCTTGAATGGGATAGGGCCTTACCTTATAGACATGGAGTGAAGGTAGAATTATTTAAGACACTTGAATTCTTGTGAAGTCTAATGACTAAACGCACCGCCTTGCGGCCCGACCCAAACTCAAGCCCTCCATTAGCCATGAACCTATGCATCGGTCCTTGCTAGCACCCAAGGATCGTAGCCGTGGCTCGCCCTTGCATGGTAGGGTCCTTAGTTACCTAAAAAAAAAATTGGTACTTATAAATGATTTAATTGGTTGTAATTAACCTTAGTTGTGCCCAAGAAATAATTTAGTTATATATTTATTAATACTAATATAGTTTTATTTTTGGTTTCATTTAATGATTTACCAGACTTTGTATAAGTCGGTCAAAAATGAGCGGGACTCGCTCATGGATGTATGCAAGGATAAAAGATGGCTTGCTGAATCCAGATTTTCTGAATGGATTGGAAGAATTTATCGCATTTGCATGTAGCCAACCTGAATGGATGGATGGGCCTAGGATTAGGTGCCCATGCAACTTCCACAGGTGTCAGAATAAAGCCTACAGAGATGTGGAAACTGTTAAGGTGCATTTGTGTAAGAAGGGTTTTGTTCCTGATTACTATGTTTGGTACTGTCATGGTGAACCAGAGGATATTCCAGCAGCTGTTATAGGCCAACAAGAGTCAATTCCCGTAGATGAACCATTTGTGAATTTAAACATATGAACAAATGGTGATGAATGCATCGGGTAATGACTTCAATCAGAATACATTTATGGAAGAACCAAATCCAGAAGCACAACAATTTTACGATATGTTGCGTGCTGCAAATCAAGAATTGTATCCTGGGTGTGAGGGTCATTCCCAGTTCTCTACAGCTGCTCGAATGTTGAATATTAAGGCAGAACATCGATTATCAGAAAAGGCGTTCAATTCTGTAGCTGAGTTAATCAAAGAAATTCTGCCAAATGATAATGTTGCCGCAGACAGTTTTTACGCAACAAAGAAGTTGTTGCGTGGGCTTGGGCTCCCAGTTAATAAGATCGATTGTTGCTTGAACAATTGTATGATATTTTGGGGTGAAGACTCAGAGCTGAGATGGTGTAAGATTTGTGGGCAATCGAGGTTCAAAAACACCGAAGGAGGAGCCGGTACAAGTAGGAGGAAAAGTGTGCCTTACAAGAGGATGCATTACTTTCCTCTTACCCCACGCCTGCAGAGATTATACAGATCTGAGGCAACAGCTGCTGATATGAGATGGCATGCCGAACATGAATCTAAAGAGGATGAAATGCGGCATCCATCAGATTCAAAGGCTTGGAAGCATTTCAATGAAAATCATCCTGATTTCGCTGAAGATATAAGGAATGTGAGATTAGGTCTTTGTACCGATGGCTTCCAACCATTTGGTCAAGCGGGGCAACAGTATTCATGTTGGCCTGTGATACTGACTGTATATAACCTTCCTCCGTGGAAGTGCATGAAAGATACTGCAATGTTTTTAACCGTTTTGGTTCCAGGACCATCAAATCCAAAGGAAAAGATTGATGTCTTTCTGCAACCGTTGGTGGCCGAATTGAAAATGTTGTGGGAAACAGGAGTGGTAGCCTACGACATTTCTATGAAACAAAATTTCTTAATGAGAGCTGCTTTGATGTGGACAATAAGTGATTTCCGGCATATGCAATGTTGTCTGGTTGGAGCACTGCTGGACGTCTGGCATGCCCTCATTGCATGTATGATTCGGATGCATTTACATTGCAGAAGAGTGGTAAGCAGTCATGGTTTGATAACCATAGGAAGTTCTTGCCCCCAAATCATCCTTACAGGCGTAACTTGATCGCCTTCCGGAAGAACAAAGCAGTCACAAAATTTGCCGAACCGGTTAGGTCCGGCACGGATCTATTTGATTCTATAGAGCATTTGGGGTTGATGTATGCATGGGAACCAGATGCAGATAGAATAAATAGCCGTATATGTAAAGAACATAACTGGAAGAAGCGAAGTATATTTTGGGATTTGCCTTATTGGAGCACAAATCTCATCCGGCACAACTTGGATGTTATGCATATCGAGAAAAATTTCTTTGATAACATATTTAACACGGTGCTAAACATCCCGGGAAAAACAAAAGATACTGCAAAGTCAAGAGAAGAACTTAATCAGTACTGCAGAAGAGGTGATTTGAGAAGGAGTGCCGATGGGACCTATCCTAAAGCATGTTACACTCTTGACAGAAATTCACGAGAAGTTTTATGTAACTGGCTTAGAGGGTTAAAATTTCCAGATGGTTATGCCTCAAATATCGGTAGGTGTGTGGACATGCATAAGCTCAAGTTGTTCGGCATGAAGAGCCACGACTGCCATGTTTTCATGCAACGATTATTACCTATAGCTTTTCGTGAGTTGCTTCCGCAACATGTCTGGAAGGCAATTACGGAGCTCAGCTTATTCTTCAAGGAGTTATCTGCCGCAGTCATTACTTCTGCATCCATGGCAAGGCTTGAGGAGGAAATTCCAATTATTTTATGCAAGCTTGAGCGAATATTTCCTCCCAGTTTTTTTGACTCAATGGAGCATTTACCGGTTCACTTGCCATACGAAGCGAGCATAGCTGGTCCCGTGCAGTATCGCTGGATGTATCCTTTCGAGAGGTAAATATATACATCATTAAGATATGTTGACATTTCAAATATTATTTCATTGCTTGAAAAATTCGTTAATTTTTTGTTGCAACTTTACATATAGGTATCTTAAGAAGTTAAAAAATAATGTGCGTAATAAGGCAAGGGTTGAAGGTTCTATATGCAATGCACACTTGGTCGAAGAAGTTTCAGCTTTTGCCTCACATTACTTTGAGGGTCACGTCCACACGAGGAGCCGAAATCATGGTCGTAACGATGACGTATGTGTGGACGAAGCAGAAGCTAATGACGGTAGAATATCAATTTTTAAAGCTATCGGCCGTTCATTTGGTGGGCAGAAGTCAAGAAATCTTAGCGATATGGAGTATAATGCAGCACATTATTACATCCTAATGAACTGTCGAGAAGTCGATCCATATATTGAGTAAGTGTATACTTCAATGCTAAATTGAAAATTTAAATTTAAATAATAATATACCATAATATTTAATTTCTAACAGTAGTTTTCATCCTTTTCATCCCATAAGGATGTTTTGTGATAGACAACGACAGATGAATCCCGACATCAGTCAAGTTGCAATTGGGCAGAAATTAGAAACGGAGTTTGCTTACTGGTTTTATGAATTTGTGAGTAGTATCACTCAATCAATTTCGATAATGGCTATTATTTTTTGAATTGGATGTCAATAGCTTATTAATTTATAGGTCAACGGTCCATGGTCGACAACCGATAATATTTTCATTAAATGTCTATCGCAATGGCCATTGAAGACCGTAACACCTCTACTGGCTATTTTGTAAATGGGTACAAATTTCAGATTGAACGATTAGCAGCTTCAAGAGGCACGCAGAACTGGGGCGTGTGTGTAAAGGAGAAAGTGTTGGAGCAAATATGCAGGATTATTATGGAAAGTTAGTAGAGGTGGTTGAAGTTGAATATCCCGGTTGGCCTATGAAACGAACCGTATTGTTTCGTTGTGATTGGTTCGATCCGATAGTTCCTGTGGGCAAAAGGGTTCATAACGACTATAATTTGGTTGAAGTGAACCGACGAAGATTGCAGAAATATGACCCATTCATCCTTGCATCCCAAGCTCAGCAAGTCTTTTACTGCGGATATCCAAGTTTGCGCAACGACAAGCGAGATTGGTGGGCCGTTTCTAAAATCGTCCCACGTTCAACAATCGTATTAGAGGAGAGTTCATCAAGTCAATCAGCCGAGTGCCCTGCATTTCAAGAGGATGAGATGGAAATGCATGCAATTGAGGACGACACAAGGGCTCCTGAAACATCACTTAGAGATCCAAGTGGTGATGTCCAAGAAATTGCGGATGCAAATGTTCGGTTTCCTTCCGATGATAATGAAACTGATTCGCAATCCGATACGGCATCGGATGTTGAACCAACATTTCACGAAACAAATGACACCGATTAAACATAAGGTTTTTTAAAATTTAACTTTTTTTTATAAGTGTTAAATTCTTACATAGTCAATCATTAATCGTAATTTAATTGTGTGAATCTTTAGTATTTTCAGTATGAGGGGCAGAGGTAGATCTACCGACGAGATTGGGTGAGCAGAGACGTATCCTGCGACATCAGATCACATGAGCGTCGGAGATGGAGAGTTTGGATCTCCAGCAGAGGCGCAGCCTTCGATCTCTGCAGCAGTATTACCATCCAGCCGATCGGCACAGACCTCCGAGAGTTCTTCCACCATCGGCCGCACTGTACTTCGACTTGATGCTCAGGGGATGTAAGTATATACTAATTAAAAATATATGTTTATGTTTTTAAGTCATTACTTATAAACTTGCATTTTTTTAACAGATTCATTGAGCAGCATCATGTATCCAGCCACATCAGCGCCGTTTTCAGAGGCGTGCAGATCCCAGTGGCTACGATTGGCGCCACGTATCTCCAGCCACGAGGGAGTTTTATTTTTCTGAGTTTCAGGTAAACTTATTAAATACAATTTATCAGTGATATAAAATTTCTTAAAGTTAATAAATTCAGAAACTAACTGTTTATTTTAATGCAGAAAAAGTTTACGTGGGATCCTGCCAGCCATGATGCCATTAGGGCAGCATGGGAGGCTCTGACGCGA
>UESW01004118.1:501581-559691 GCA_900491605.1 Calamus simplicifolius | reverse complement strand
GCCAGCAATGGCCGGGGCCGACTCGGCGAGCTCGGAGATGCCGGGGCCGAGAGGGGTCGGCCAGGAATGGCCTGGGCTGACTCGGCGGGTTCGGAGACGCCGGGACCGAGAGGGGCCGGCCAGGAATGGCCTGGGCCAACTCGGCGGGCTCGAAGACGCCGGGGCCGAGAGGGGCCGGCCAGGAATGGCTGGGACACAAAAATGCTCTGGTTTTGTCGAGATTGCCCCTGCAGCTGCACGTGGTTACACCAGCCACATCAGATGCTCCTCTGCCCCTGAGCGCTAAGGACCATGCGCCTGCTGCCCTTTGGGCGAAAGGGGCGCAAAAATTTAAAAGGAGCGATTGCTTCTTTTGGTGTGCTTTAAATGGGCTGATGAGTTGGCGCTTGGTTTCGAGGCGGTGTCTCTTAGAAGACCTCCCGTAATCATGCGTTAGGTGGGGTTGACGTTGGTGCTGGACACTCCGGAGAAAGAGCTCATCGAGTAGTGGAGAAAAGGCAAGGACATCATTGCTGCCCCATTTTCACGCCCCACGATTGGCCAGGGATCACGTCTCTTGGGGAAACAAGGCAGCACGTCTCGGGACCAGGCGAGATTTCCGGCTGGAAGCCTGCAGCGCAATGGACGCACGCCAGGTGGCAGGATCTCGGGCGGCACTTGCCGGAGACAGGGGCTATAAAAGCCTTCCAAGGGCCTGTGGAAACCTTTACACTGCCATTGCTTTCTCTACTTCCTTCTTCTTGAGTTCCTCTTCTGCGACCTGAGCCTTTTTAACTCCCAGGTTAGTCTTATCCCCTTCTTTTCCTATGGACCGTAGCACCATTAGGGAGGGTAAGAGACCTGTAGAGGAGTCTTCCCAGTCTGATAGCGAAAACCAGCCCCTGCGACTAGTAGCCAAATGCCTCGACCGTCGGACGGCGTCGTTATCCGTGACCCATCAAGGGCATTAGGACCTCCGCCTACCTCTGGTTCTCCCATTAGGGCAGTCCCCCTATCCTCTCGCCGTCCGGCCCTTCCTCCGACGGTGAGCTCTGATCAAGCGGGTCCGTCGGGGGTAGCCTCAACTATGACCCCTAAGGATGTAGTGGCCATTAGGGCTAAGTTCCTGGTCCCTGATTTCATTGGCCTGTCCGCGCGGGGCCCAAAGATAGGGTGATTTTTGACCATCCAGGTCGGGTCTCTCTATATGAGGAGTTCTTCCGGTACGGGCTGCGCCTTCCCTTTCACCCTTTCTTTCTTAACCTTTTAGAGAGGTATAGATTAGTGCCGGCACAGTTGACTCCAAATTTGATTCGATTATTTGCGCCTTCGTTATCCTTTGCCACTTTGAGGGGGCCCGTCCAGAGTTGTCCCTGTTCCGAGCCTTTTACAAACTCCGCCGTCAAGGCGAGGGGGCCTGGTGGGCCTTTACCGCCAGGCCAGGTAGAGCCTTCCCCCTAGGCCTCCCGTCCAAAATTAGAGGGTGAAAGTCTATGTTCCTTTTTGCTCATGTTAAAGGGGTGAGAGCTGTTTGGAGGGAGCCCGATACTGGCTCCAACGATAACTCCTATGTAAGGGAGAGAGATAAGGATCTGTTTACCCAGTTATCCAATTATCAGATCTCTGGCTATAAGGAACTCCTGTCCGAGGAGAACCTGATAGAGGCCGAGTTGGCCCCGGCGACCGGTGAGCCTGAATCCCTTTGTCCCGTTTTTCTGTTTACTGCGTGTCGCCGCCAATGCCGATTATCTTTTCTTGTGCAGCCATGAAGTTCTCCGTCAACGAGTTCGAGGCCATCGCAAGGCAGAAGAGGCCATCGACTGGAGAGTCATCTAGGCCGTCGAAGAAGCTCCGAAGAAGGAAGCCGGCCAGGCCGGCCACAGCCCCCACAGCCCCAACGCCCGTGGAGGAACCGGCCGAGAGGAAGCCGATGGTGAGAGTGGCCCAAAGGCCAGCCGGGGCCGAAGTTGAAGAGGGGGAGATCCCGGCCACCGCCGAAACACCGGTGGTGGTTTTGGATGAAGAAGCCCCTGCCGCCGCCAACATGCCCGAGGCAGGGCGGGTTACTGTTGCTGTTGGCCCCCCGGTGCTGCAGAGCCAGGGAGGGAGAGCGCTCCCCCAATCGCCGGTGAGGGGGAGCGGATCGCCAGGGAGGCCCTAGATGGGGCGGAGGCGACCGAGAAGCAAAGGGATGAGCCGAGGAGCTCATCCCACCAACCGGCTTGGCGCCCAGACGTCTTCAGGCGGAGGGTCCGCAGGAGGGACAGACGCCTGGTCCCTACCATCGGCAGTATGGCGGATGCTGCCCGAGCCTCCCGTCTCTTATCGGGAGTCCGGGCCGCCGATTTTGAAGAGGAGATGCGGGGGATGAGCCACTCCGCACTCATGGACATGATTTTGATCTCCATTGTCCAGGTAACCTTTCGATCTTCTTTCTTTTCCCAATGCTTCTCTCTTTTAGCTAACGCATTTCTCCTGTTGCAGATGGCCAACGACGCCCTTGGGCTTCACGAGGCGCTGGCCCAGTCTTCCAACACACTAGCGAAGGCTCTGGCGCGGGCCGACAAATACCGGAAGGAGAGCATGGCGCATGCCGACAGCCTTGCTCGACTTCGCCAGGAGACCACGGCCCGCGAGGAGGGCTACGCCGGCCGCCTTCAGGAAATGGAGAGCCGGGCCGCTGCATCCGAGGCCAAAATGGAATTGGCCTTGGAAAGGTCGAAGGCCGCCACGGCGCAGATCGAGGAGCTTACTAGGCGGCTCCAAAGCGCCAGGGAGGAGGCCCGGGCCGCCGGGGAGAAGGCCGCTGCTGCGGAGAAAGCGGCAGCGGAAGCTATTTTGGAGAAGGCCGGTGCGGTGGCCTGCGCTGATGAGGCCAGTGCCGTGCCGTAGAAGCTAAGGCCAGGCTTGGGAGGCTGAAAACAAGGCGCAGCGGGCCGAGGCCGAGGCCGGGCAGGCCGTCTCCAAGTTCAAGGCTTCGCCGGAGTTCAGGCAGGAGGTCCTCGAAGCCAGCCTTGATGCTTATCTTCAAGGCTTCGAGATGGGGAAAGTCCGAGTAGCCGCGGACCTCGAGGTCGACATTGCCGATCTTGAAGACATCCGGGCTGGGGGTCCCGATGAGGAGCCGGCTGGGGAGAAGGACGAGGGGAAGCCTGGCCCCGGTGAGCCTTGAGTTGTATTTTCTTTTTCCTTTATCTTATGTAACTGACCTTGGGCCCAATTTTGTACTTATCTTTGGCTATCAATGAAGAAACTTTTGTCCAAGCTTCTTACTTTTGTACCTCTCTTCCATAGTTAATGAAAAAGTCCTTTATTCAAAATCTCGTTGTGTCTTGATCTGTTTGCTTCTTTCGCTTTTGAGAGAAAGCCTTACTATGCCAAATCAGACATGCCGGCGACATTGTAGCTGGATATTATATCTTTCAAACTGTTCTTTTGAACCTTGAGCGTTGCGCGTGTCGGCCGTGCCAAGACCGAACTGCAATTTCAGACTTGGCCAACACTTGAACACATCGCCAAGATGTAAACTGGCTACATGAATACCCAGTGATGTTGTAGGCTGTTTGAAAGAAGGCTCGCCTGTGTATGAATCTTTCTGAAGGCTTGGAAAAATCGGCAGATGACTTGCTGCCGGGATTAATTTTGGAGGTGTCGAGGCCGACTAGAAATGGTCAGAACCGATTTAGCCGTTGTAAGGGCACCAAGGGCAAGTGAAGTTGACCAGAGGAAGTCTATGTCGACTTGCTCGGTGCTGAAAACGCCTGAACCGGTTAGGGCCGATTAGGGAAGGCCACGACCGTGCCGTCTGGTTCAGGGTTCACGGGAGCCAATCAGGGCCCTTTAAAACTATCTTAATGGGCGTGAATTTTGTAAGAGGGGACTTGAACTCACATCGAGCTGTTAGGAGAGATACCACCGTGCCGGGGCTAAGGGGGGTGGTGCCGATGGTTGCCTTGAACCGCTTCAGTGGTATGTAAGCCGCCTGAAGGGCAACTCAACCGGTTACGGGGCTGTTAGGGTCTTGACCGACTCGGGGGTACCGCCGTGCCGGGGCCGAGTGGTGTCCCATTAGCCGCAATGCCAGTGAGTTCCTTGTGAACCACTTCAGGGGTTTGTGTGCTACCTGAAGGGTGACTCAGTCGGTACGGAGCTGTTAGGGTCTTAACCGACTCGGGGGCACCGCTGTGCCGGGGCCAAGTGGTGTTCTGTTAACCGCGATGCCAGTAAGCTCCTTTTGAACCACTTCAGAGGTTTGTGTGCCACCTAAAGGGTGACTCAGCTGGGTACGGAGCCGTTAGGGTCTTAACTGACTCGGGGCACCACCGTGCCGAGGCCGAGTGGTGTCCCGTTAGCTACGATGCCAGTGGGCTCCTTTTGAACCACTTCAGGGGTTTGTGTGCCACCTGAAGGGCGACTCAGCCGGGTATGGAGCTGTTAGGGTCTTAACTGACTCGGGGGCACCGCCGTGCCGGGGCCGAGTGGTGTCCCATTAGCCACGATGCTAGTGAGCTCCTTTTGAACAACTTCAGGGGTTTGTGTGCCACCTGAAGGGTGACTCAGCCGGGTATGGAGCTATTAGGGTCTTAACCGACGCAGGGGCACCTGTGCCATGGCCGAGTGGTGTCCCGTTAGCTGCGATGCCAGTAAGCTCCTTTTGAACCACTTCAGGGGTTTGTGTGCACCTGAAGGGTAACTCAGCCGGGCACGGAGCTGTTAGGGTCTTAACCGACTCGAGGGCACCGCCGTGCCGGGGCCGAGTGGTGTCCCATTAGCCGCGATGCCAGTGAGCTCCTTTTGAACCACTTTAGGGGTTTGTGTGCCACCTGAAGGGTGACTCAGTCGGGTATGGAGCTATTAAGGTCTTAACCGACTCGGGGGCACTGTCGTGTCGGAGCTGAGTAATGTCCCGTTAGCCACAATGCCAGTGATCTCCTTTTGAACCACTTAGGGGTTTGTGTGCCACCTGAAGGGTGACTCAGCCGGGTATGGAGCTGTTAGGGTCTTAATCTCGGGGGCACTGCCGTGCCGGGGCCAAGTGGTGTCCCGTTAGCCGCGATGCCAGTGAGCTCCTTTTGAACTACTTCAGGGGTTTGTGTGCCACCTAAAGGGTGACTCAGCCAGGTACGGAGCTGTTAGGGTCTTAACCGACTCGGGGGCACCGCCGTGCCGGGGCCGAGTGGTGTTCCGTTAGCTGCGATGCCAGTAAGCTCCTTTTGAACCACTTAAGGGGTTTGTGTGCCACCTGAAGGGTGACTCAGCCGGGTACGGAGCTGTTAGGGTCTTAACCAACTCGGGGGCACCGCCGTGCCGGGGCCGAGTGGTGTCCCGTTAGCCGCAATGCCAGTGAACTCCTTTTGAACCACTTCAGGGGTTTGTGTGCCACCTAAAGGGTGACTCAGCCGGGTACAGAGCTGTTAGGGTCTTAACCGACTCGGGGGCACCGCCGTGCCTGGGCCGAGTGGTATCCCATTAGCCACGATGCTAGTGAGCTCCTTTTGAACCACTTCAGGGGTTTGTGTGCCACCTGAAGGGCGACTCAGCCGGGTACGAGTTGTTAGGGTCTTAACCGACTCGGGGGCACCGCCGTGCCGGGGCTGAGTGGTGCCCCGTTAGCCGCGATGCCAGTGAGCTCCTTTTGAACCACTTTAGGGGTTTGTTTGTGACCTGAAGGGTGACTCAGTCGGGTACGGAGCTGTTAGGGTCTTAACTGACTCGGGGGCACTGCCGTGCTGGGGCCAAGTGGTGTCCCATTAGCCGCGATGCCAGTGAGCTCCTTTTGAACCACTTCAGGGGTTTGTGTGCCACCTGAAGGGTGACTCAGCTAGGTACGGAGCTGTTAGGGTCTTAACCGACTCAGTGGCACCGCCGTGCCGGGGCTGAGTGGTGTCCCGTTAGTGCGATGCCAGTGAGCTCCTTTTGAACCACTTCAGGGGTTTGTGTGCCACCTGAAGGGTGACTCAGCCGGGTACGGAGCTATTAGGGTCTTAACCGACTTGGGGGCACTGCCGTGCCGGCGCCGAGTGGTGTCCCGTTAGCCGCGATGCTAGTGAGCTCCTTTTGAACCACTTCAGGGGTTTGTGTGCCACCTGAAGGGTGACTCAGCCGGGTACGGAGCTGTAGGGTCTTAACCGACTCAGGGGCACGCCGTTCCGGGGCTGAGTGGTGTCCCGTTAGCCGCGATGCCAGTGAGCTCCTTTTGAACCACTTCAGGGGTTTGTGTGCCACCTGAAGGGTGACTCAGCCGGGTATGGAGCTATTAGGGTCTTAACCGACTCGGGGGCACTGCCGTGCCGGGGCCGAGTGGTATCCGTTAGCTACGATGCCAGTGAGCTCCTTTTGAACCACTTCAGGGGTTTGTGTGCCACCTGAAGGGTGACTCAGCCGGGTATGGAGCTGTTAGGGTCTTAACCGACTCGGGGGCACCGCCGTGCCGGGGCCGAGTGGTGTCCCATTAGCCGCGATGCCAGTGAGCTCCTTTTGAGCCACTTCAGGGGTTTGTGTATCACCTGAAGGGTGACTCAGCCGGGTATGGAGCTGTTAGGGTCTTAACTGACTCGGGGGCACCACCGTGCTGGGCCAAGTGGTGTCCTGTTAGCCGCGATACCAGTGAGCTCCTTTTGAGCCACTTCAGGGGTTTATGTGCCACCTGAAGGGTGACTCCATTGGGTACGGAGCTGTTAGGATCTTAACCGACTCAGGGGCACCGCCGTGCCGGGGCCGAGTGGTGTCCTGCTAGCCGCGATGCCAGTGAGATCCTTTTGAACCACTTCAGGGGTTTGTGTGCCACCTGAAGGGTGACTCAGTCGGGTACGGAGCTGTTAGGGTCTTAACCGACTCGGGGGCACCGCCGTGCCGGTGCCGAGTGGTGTCCCATTAGCCGCGATGCCAGTGAGCTCCTTTTGAGAGACTTGGCCCTCGGACGCAAGGGAGAACAGGCTGCTATGTCAGAAAGGGCCTCCTTTATTACTTTACGCTCCAGGGGAATACATCATTGATATATTGGTGGAGGTTATCCGCATTCCAGGTACGTAGAATAGGTTTCCCATCGAGTTCCTCTAATTTGTATGCCCCCCTATGAAGTGTTTCGGTGACGCGGTAAGGATCCTCCCAGTTGGGGGATAGCTTGCCCTCCTCTGTAGGCTTTGAAACCTTAGCTTTTCTCAAAACCAAGTCTCCGCGGCGGAAAACCTTGGGACGAACTCGAGCGTTGTAGTACTTGGCCGCTCGCTGATGGAAGGTCGCCATGCGCAGCCTTGCCCGATCGTGTGCCTCATCTATGAAGTCCAGGTTAGCCCATATCAGCGCAGAGTTGTTTTCCTCATTGAAGGACTCCACACGTGGGCTGGGCTGGCCGATCTCGACGGGGATGACGGCTTCAGATCCGAAGGCAAGACTGAAAGGAGTCTCGCCCGTTGGGGATCTAAGGGTCGTGTGGTAGGCCCAGATCACACTGAGGAGCTCCTCCACCCATTGACCTTTGGACCCATCTAGCCGGGTTCTGAGTCCTCTAAGGATGGTGCGATTCATGGCTTCGGCTTCTCCGTTGGTTTGAGGATGGCCGACAGAAGTGAATCGGTAATGAATGCCTAGCTCGCCACAAAAGACTTTGAATGCTTCATTGTTGAATTGGTGGCCATTGTCCGTGATGAGGGTGTGGGGCAGGCTGAAACGGCATATGATCGACTTCCAGAAGAAGGCTTTGACTTTGCTTTCGGTGATCTTGGCCAGTGCCTCGACCTCAACCTACTTGGTAAAGTAATCGATGGCGACTAGAAAAAATCTCTGCTGCCCTGAAGCTGGGGGGAATGGCCCGAGAATGTCCATTCCCCACTGGGCGAAAGGCCATGGGGCCAAGAGCGGACTCATTGGGGCAGACAGTTGATGTTGGATGTGTGCGTGGTGCTGGCAACCATCACACTTCTGAACCAATCTAGCTGCGTCTTCCTTCATCATGAGCCAGAAGTATCCTTGACGGAGGGCTTTTTGAGCTAAAGATCTGCCCCCCAGGTGATTTCCACAGATGCCTTCATGAATCTCTCTGAGGATGTAGTCAGCGTCGGTGGGCCCTACACACTTGAGTAGGGGGTAGGAGAACGACCTTTTGTATAGACGCACGTCCAGGAGGATGAATTTGGAGGCTCTCCACTTGAGCAGCCTAGCTTCGTTGCGATCATCAGGGAGAGTGCCGTCAGTGAGATAACGGATGTAGGCATCCATCCATGTGGGCTCTTGGGTGAGTGGGAGGACTTCTTTACTGTCCTCTATGCTGGGTCTTTCCAAATATTCAATATAAGCATCTCTCGTCAAGCCATCGGTGGAGGTGGCCAGACGAGAAAGGATGTCGGCCTTGGCATTTTCACTCCGGGGAATGTAACTGATATTGAAGTAAGGCAGTGGGGAAGTTAGGAGTTGAACCTTGCCCAAATATTGCCATAATGGGGTCGCGCGCTTCATATTCCCCATGGATTTGTCCAAAGACAAGTTGCGAGCCGGTAAAGGCTCTGAGACGCCCTACTCCCAACTCTCGGGCTAGCCTTAACCCAGCCAGCAGGGCCTCGTACTCGGCTTGGTTGTTGGTGGCTTCGAATAGGGACCGCATGGCACATTCCGTCCTTTCTCCACCCGGCCCAGCAAGAATGAGGCTGGCGCCGCTTCCTTGTGAATTTGATGCGCCATCCACATGAAGAAACCAGGATTCTCCATCATCATCTGGCTCATGTTCGCACTGCTCCATAGGAGCCTCTTTGGGATCTTCCTCCGTCCAAGTGCACTCGACCAGGAAATCGGCTAAGACCTAAGACTTCAGCGCCGGCCGAGCTTGAAAAGAAAGGTCAAACTCCCCCAGCTTGATGGCCCACTTGGCCAGTCGGCCTGAAGTGTCCAAGCGAGCCAAATGGATCGAACGGGCTGATCCATGAGCACCACAATAGGATGGGCTTGAAAGTACGGACGAAGGAGTCGGGTGGAGACTATCAGGGCAAAAATAACTTTCTCTATCTTGGAATATCTGACCTCTGCATCATGAAGGACCTTACTCACATAATAGATGGGTCTCTGAGTTCCATCGGCGTCGAGGCGCACCAGGACTGAGCTAACGGCTTCCGACGAAGCAGCTAAGTAGAGGAAGAGACTTTCTCCATCTCTTGGCTTGGATAGAAGTGGCGGAGAAGACAGGAATGCCTTCAACCCGTCGAAGGCTTTCTAGCAGTCGTCCGTCCATTCGAAGCTATTCATTTTCGCAGGGCCTTGAAGAAAGGCAGGCATCTCTCAGCCGATTTGGAGAGGAAACGACTTAGAGCCGCTATCCTCCCTATTAATCGTTGCACTACCTTCTTGCTGGATGGTGGCCTCATGTCGAGTATGGCGCTGATCTTCTATGGTTTGCCTCGATCCCTCGCTGGGTCACCATGAAGCCCAGGAACTTGCCCGCCGTGACCCCGAAAGCACACTTCTTGGGGTTCAGCTTGACTTGTAAGCGACAGAGGTTATTGAAGGTCTCCTCTAGGTCGGAGACGTGATCGGAGGCACGGGTGCTTTTTGTCAGCATGTCGTCTACATAGACTTCCATGTTCCGGCCTAGCTGATCCCGGAACACTCTGTTCATCAACCTTTGGTAGGTTGCTCCCGTGTTCTTGAGGCCAAAAGGCATCACCTTGTAGCAATAAATGCCCTTCTCTGTCACAAAGGAGGTGTGTTCCTCGTCGCTAGGGTCCATCCTTATCTGATTATATCCTGAGAAGGCATCCATGAAACTGAGGAGTTCATGCCCAGAGGTAGAATCCACCAGCTGATCAATTCTGGGCAGGGGGAAGCTGTCTTTCGGACATGCCTTGTTGAGGTCAGTGAAGTCTATGCAAATCCTCCAGCTCCCATTTGCCTTACGCACCATGACCACGTTGGCTAGCCAATCATGGTAGTGCGCTTCCCGGATGTGGCCGGCACTGAGTAGCTTGTTAACTTCCTCGTCAATGGCCTTTTGTTGGTCAGGGGCAAAGCTTCTCTTCTTTTGGTGGATCGGGCGGTGCCGTGGATCAATGTTGAGCTTGTGGGTGATCACTTCCGGAGGGATGCTGGGCATATTAGACACCGATTAGGCAAAAATATCCGAGTTAGCCCTCAGAAAACCCAAGAGATGCTCCCGGTCCTCCAGGGGAAGGAGTCCTCCGATACGGATGGTCTTCGCCGGGTCCTCCCCAAGGAGGAAGGTTAGAAGGTGCTCAGCTGGCTCTCCTCCCTAACTAGA
This sequence comes from Calamus simplicifolius, assembly GCA_900491605.1. NCBI lineage: Eukaryota > Viridiplantae > Streptophyta > Magnoliopsida > Arecales > Arecaceae > Calamus > Calamus simplicifolius. The sequence continues at coordinate 549,469 of UESW01004118.1, read as the reverse complement.
GTCTCTAGGGTTGGACGCCTCTAAAGCTGGCTCGACTTCCAGGGGACTTGATGCCGCGTGATAACAGGGTAGGACCGGGCTGGTCTCGCCACGCATCTCTCTAACTCCCTCACTAGTGGGGAACTGCACTAGTAGACGCCTGGTGGAAATGACTGCATCCAAAAGGTTCAGACCTGGGCACCCGAGAATGGCATTGTACGCCAAGGGGACCCTCACGACGTAGAATTTTATGATCACAGTGCTTTGGCGTGGTAGTGTTCCGGCTGTCACAGGCAAAGGTATTTCACCTTCAACCCTTACGGAGTCCCGGTAAATCCGACTAATGGGGCCACCACGGGCTGGAGAGAGTCCAAAGATAATCCCATCCGAACAAAAATCACAAGTAAGGATGTCAGCTGAGCTGCCACTATCAACTAATATCCTTCTTAGGGTGCCTGGCGATCATCATAGAGACGACTACGCCTTCATTGTTTACATTTTCCACTACAGCAGGTCCCCCCCCAGGAATTACATTATTCGGCGCCTCCTCCCTCTTGGCTATTTAGGTGCAGAAGCTGATCCCCAGAACACCATTCCGACTGTCCGTTCAGTGGGGGCATTGTCGATCAGGGCTTGGATAGGCGGGGGCCCCATGAGGGCCGGCAGCGGCTGCAGCGCCTTTTGGACATATTTTCCGAGGTAACCCCAGTGAATGAGCTCCTCGATGGCCCTCTTCAGGCTGTAGCAGCTATCGGTATCGTGGCCGTAATCCCGGTGGAATCGGTAATAGTGGCTCTTGTTGCGGGGAGGACCTTTCTTCATGGGAGGAGGACGTTGGAGATAAGGCTCACCCTCGATCTCCATCAGGATGTGGGATCGAGGGGCTACAAGGGGCGTGAGCTTACTCTCGTCGGGGATGGGGCTCCGACGCCTGTTGTCGGATCGACGAGGCGGGTCAGCTCGCCGGTGTCGAGGGGGCCCGTTGGGCTCGAGGCGAGCAGGCTTGTGGCTGGAGCTTCTTGAAGATTCCCGGCGGGTGAAGTCGACTTCATCCGCATGGATGTATTTTTGAGCTCGGAGGAGGAGATCAGGATAAGAGCTTGGGTCTTCTTATCCAAAGAGAAGGTGAAGCAGGATGGGAGGAGTCCCCGCTTCAATGCCAATGTCGCCACCGCATCGCTGAGATGGTAGACCTCGAGGGCGGCGGCCTTGAACCGGGACACAAAGTCCCGCAGCGACTCTCCCTCCTTCTGACGGACGGAGAAAAGACTGTCGGCTACCCTTGGGATTCGCCGGCAAGCATCGAAGTGTGCCAGAAAGGCTTTCTCCAGCTCCCGGAAGGAGTCGATGCTGTGAGGGGGCAGGCGTGAGTGCCATGCACGGGCGGCCTTCCGCAGAGTGGCGGGGAAGGCTTTGCAGAGAAGGGCGTCTGAAGCGCCCTAGACTTGCATCATTGCTTTGTAGCTCTCGAGATGATCGAGAGGATCGGTCGTACCATCGTACGGGTCCACCTGGAGGAAATGAAACATGGAGGGGACAGGCTCCTCCAATATCCGGCGGGTGTAAGGAGGACGGGTGTCAGCGGGGACTCCTCCCGTCCCGGCCGCTCCGCTGTTTGATCAGCGATGAGATTTTGGACATGATGGGAAAGGGTCGCCAGCCGCTCCGTTGTTTGATCAGCGGCCTTCGGCGGCGGGCAGGTAACTGGAGGGTTGGTAGCAGGAGGATTGGCCTCCTGCTGCCTAGTTGGCAGAGGAAGCCCCGTGGATAGCTGACGGAGGCGTCCTGAGCTCGCGTCACCACCATGGTTTCTAGAAGAGAAGAGGGGGGGGGGGTCTCGCCTACTGAGATGTAGCGCCGGAAGAATGTTCGCTACCTTTTCTTGCGCCCCCTACCTGGCACGCCAATCTAATAACACCCAATCACCGATCCTGAATGTCGGGAACGGAGTGCTTCTCGAACCTTTGCTTCACCAGGTTGCCTGCAAAGAAGTCCCAAGACCAGAGAGGATTCTCCAGTGGGACCCTCCGACGCCCAAGTTAGCAATTGAGGTCACAGCTGAAGAGGGACTCGAGTGAGCCCTTTTAGATATGGAAAAGGAGATCTCATAGAGGAGAGATTCCTTTCTGAGTGCTAAAATAGCGATTTTGGGGATTATCGCACATACCTATTTAGAGAGTGGATTCACCTTTTTATAGGGGTTGACATGGTCACGTAAGATTCCATAAGGAAGGAATGTCTGTGGGTTCTTGAAAGTTGTGTGGATCTGGGCTGGTTGGTGGGTCCTGTCCCATCGGAGAGGAAGAAAACGATGGTTGGTGGGTTAAGTCCCATCAATCAGTGGGGCTGCTGAGTTGTTGGGTCTAGTCCCATCAATAACGTGGCCAGTGGGTAGGTGGATCTGGCATTGTCAGGTGGCACGAGTCAGAGAGGTGGTTTCTTGAACTGCTAGGGCCATGCGGGGGGACCGATCTGGAGAGAACTGGGACATCTTGACCTTCCCGGGGGAGCCGAGGCTGAGCCTGGTTGACCAGGGGCGGCCGGGGCCGACCTCTCCGGCCAGGAAGTACCGAGGCGGGGCTGGCCAAGGATGGCCCAGGCCGACTCGGTGGGCTTGGAGATACCGGGGCCGAGAGCGGCCGGCCAGGGATGGCCGGGGCTGACTCGGTGGGCCTGGAAACGCCGGGGCTGAGAGGGGCCGGCCAGGGATGGCCAGGGCCGACTCGGCGGGCTCGGAGACGCCGAGGCCGAGAGGGGCCGGCTAGGAATGGCCTTGGCCGACTCGGCGGGCCTGGAGACGCCGGGGACGAGAGGGGCCGGCCAGGGATGGCCGGGGCCGACTCGGCGGGCTTGTAGACGCCGGGGCCGAGAGGGTCCGGCAGGAATGGCTTGGGCCGACTCGGTGGGCTTGGAAACGCCGGGGCCAAGAGGGGCCGGCCAGGGATGGCCGGGGCCGACTCAGCGGGCTCGGAGATGCCGGGGCCGAGAGGGGCCGGCCAGGAACGGCCGGGGCCGACTCGGCGGGCTTGGAGACGCCGGGGCCGAGAGGGGCCGGCCAGGAATGGCCGGGGCCGACTCGGCGGGCCTGGCGACACCGGGGCCGAGAGGGGCCGGTCAGGAATGGCTGGGGCCGACTCGGCGGGCTCGGAGACGCCGGGGCCGAGAGGGTCCGGCTAGGAACAGCCGGGGCTGACTCGGCGGGTTTGGAGACGCCGAGGCCGAGAGGGGCCGGCCAGGAATGGCCGGGGCCGACTCGGCGGGCTTGGAGACGCCGGGGCCGAGAGGGGCCGGCCAGGAATGGCCGGGGCCAACTCGGCGGGCCTGGTGATGCCGGGGCCGAGAGGGCCGGCCTGGGATCGCCGGGGCCGACTCGGCAGGCTCGGAGACGCCGGGGCCGAGAGGGGCCGGCCAGGAATGGCCTGGACCGACTCGGCGGGCCTGGAGACACCGGGGCCTAGAGGGGCCGGCCAGGAATGGCCGGGGCCGACTCGGCGGGCTCGGAGACACCGGGGCCAAGAGAGGCCGGCCAGGAACGGCCGGGACTGACTCGGCGGGCTCGGAGACGCCAGGGCCGAGAGGGGCCGGTCAGGAATGGCCGGGATGCAAAAATGCTCTGGTTTTGTCGAGATTGCTCCTGCGGCTGCACATGGTTACACCAGCCACATCAACTCCCATTATTTAAAACAAAAAGAAGGACAAGAATTAATATCCATCATATATCTTTCCACATTATTAGACTAAAGGATTAAAGCTAATAAGCTCTCTCCTTGCTGCTATGCCTTGGCCAGTATTCTTATCTTAAAATATTCTGCTATGACAGCATGAAAAGGCTTTAACTTAAATTCCAAATGCAACCAAGTATATAAGATATAGTTGTATCACTTACCACCCAACTTAGGATCCGTGAATGTTTGAGAATACCCATGAAAGGATCAGTAACAAAAATATTAAGTATGAGATTGGTTTGATATCATTATTTATTCAATGACGCTTAGAGGAACAATCCCAACAAACGCTGTTAAGATGAACGAGGAACAGAGTTTGGAAAATTAAACATGGTTTACCACTGTTCGACCAGCAGCCGACGGCGATGCCCGGCAACGAGGACCAGACGTGGGCCTCCGAGGAGTCCTCCCTAATCCCCGGCTGCCTCGATTAACTGACCTGGAGACGCAATTAAGTGGGATTAGGATGGAACAGAGCTTCTGAAATCGAAACAGAGGAACTTAACTTGGTTAACCCAGCGGTGATTCCGCAAGAGCCGGCACCAGGAAGGCCAACCAATGAACGGCAGAACTCCGGCCAAGGATGAAGTCCATATAGAGAGGAAGAGAGGTGAAGAAATGAGGTAGGGAAAGAGGATAAAGCTAGATCAGAGGTTGCCCAGCGGTCCCGTTTATTATTTTTTTTGTTACAAATGGGCGATCACACTAGTCTAGCGTGAGTCAAGCCCAACATATCAGAATACAAAATCTGAGATAGAACCGTAGGACATAAGACTCCCGACCGCCAGAGCCACGAACCAAAGTGATGAGCAACCCAGGAAGCAACCCAGTCAGCCGCTGAATTGGCTTTGCGGTAAATATGGCGAACCTGGACACTATAGGCTTGCTGGAACATCGTCCGGATGTCGCATAACAAAGGGTTGGTAGGCATAGGGTCGCCGGAGTCCTGCTGGAGCCAGCACACCACGATAATAGAGTCCCCCTCAATGATAAGCCGGCGAATGCCCAGAGTACGGATAGCATGAGAAATGCCAGCCCACGCTGCATATAACTCAGCTAGCGGCACTGACAAGTCAAGAGAACCAAAACCACCAGCCGCAATCATCACCCCATCCGATCCACGAATCACAAAACCCAAACCAGCTAAGCGGTTTTGAACACTGCCGTCAAAGTTGATTTTGACAGACCCTAGTTGGGGGAGTTCCCAGGAGATAAAGACCGTACACCGATGCACTGCTGAGGCAGCAGAGGAATCCCAGATACTAGGTCTATCATTATCAATGCCTGACTGGGGGAGCATGTACTCAGCAGAGAGGGACAGAGCTGTCCTAAGAATCTTATGGGGAGGGTCCCGCACATCCGAAAAAATATGCCTATTCCGAGAAAGCCAGACCTCATTAGCAACATAAGCAGCCATAGAGCAAAGTCGACGGTTGCCCCTCCGCTCAACCTGCCGAATCACCCGCATAAAAGAAGTGCAACCAGGGCCATTGCTATCAGCCCAGGACTGATAGCCAGCTATCTGCCAGACCCTTCTGACTCTGTCATGAGTAAAAATAGCATGATCCACAGTCTCCTCCTCCAGCCCGCATAAAGGGTACGTAGGTTGGATCAACATGCCCCTACCCAAGAGTAGAGAGCAAGTGGGAAGATAGTCCCAAGCCAGCTTCCAAATGAATAGCCGCACTCTATGGTGAATGGGAAGCTTCCAAATCCAAGAGATATGCATCCATTGTCTAGACTGTGGCCTGTACTCCTGTATAAGATCCCTAACCGGAGCGCAAGACATGAAGGATCTGTTCCATAGTCTGATATTCGATGCACAGTCCGCAACTAGAGGGATGGAAAGAATACGCTGGGATAGCTCCTCCCCGAAGAGAGCAGCAACACGGGAGGTATGCCATGCTGTGCGGTCCTGAGCAATTAAGTCAGCAACTCTCATGCCATTAGTAATGTCAGTGCTCACAAAGGTAGGCCAACGGAACAATGGTAGATCAGCCAACCACGTATCCATAAGCACATCAACAGAAGCTCCATCTCCAATCATCCACGAGACGAGATAACATAGTTGGAGCATGACGACACACCTCTTTCTAGAAAAAAGAATAGGCACGAGTAGACTGGGAAGATGTATAAGAGGTCCAATCACCATACTTTGCACGCATAAACGAGCTCCATAAGCAATCTGGATCAAGAAGAAATCTCGTAGCGTGCCTAGCCGTCAGAGCTTCCCTTCTCACAGTGAGGGACTGAATCCCAAGTCCTCCCTCCGAAACTGGCATACAAACAATATCCCAAGCCATCAAGTGAATACCATGACCATCCTGCATAGATCCCCAAAGGAAGTCTCTGAACCATCTCTCCATCCGTCTCAAGCAAGTCACCGGAATGGCAGCATTAGATAGAATGTAAATAGGAAGAGATGTGAGCACAGAGCGAATAAGGGACCCAGAGACCTACCACCCATCCAAACGAGCGCGGACTCGGCGCTCAAGATCAAGGAAATCAGAACAGCGCGGCCGTTACCCCGTGATAGGAATACCCAGATAAGATAGCCGATCAGCCTGAGTAGAGATCCCTAATATTCGCTTAATGGTCTGCCTCAAAGAAGGGTTGGTCTTCGAACTAAAGCAAATCATGGATTTATCTAGATTAACTTTCTGTCCAGAAGCCCTGCAGTAAGACTGAATCACTGAAGCAAAAGATGTAGCATTGCTAACAGTGGCCCTCCCCAGCAGAATACAATCATCAGCAAAAAGCAGGTGAGATAGCGAGGGCCCGTGGGGACCCACACTATAAGGAACAATAGCAGAGGCCTGATGAGCCTGATGTAGAGCCCTAGAAAGAGCATCAGCTGAAAGAATGAACAAGAAGGGTGAGAGAGGGCAGCCCTGCCTGAAACCAACAGCAGAATGAAAGTAGTCCGTCTGGCCACCATTGATAATGATAGAAAAGGATGGCTGCTGGATACAGGCCCTAATCCAGGCAATAAAAGACTCAGCAAACCAAAATTCCTGGAGAGCTCTGTAAAGGAACTCTCAGCTTACTCTATCATAAGCTCTTTCCATGTCCATCTTTATAGCCATCAAACAGTGTCGAGAAGGCGCTCTGTGGAGGTCATGCATCACCTCTTGGGCTAATAGGACATTATCAAAATGCACCGACCCCCGAGAAAAGCCCCATGCTCTGGAGAAATAATACGAGGAATAACCACTCTCAGCCGAGAAACCAGGAGGCGAGCGCAAATCATATAAAGGGTGGTACAAAGACTGATAGGCCGGAAGTGCTGAGGCTTGGAAGCAACCGGCCATTTTGGGATCAAGGCTATAAGAGTCCGATTCCAGTCAGGGGGGACGGAGTTGGCTCGAAATACAAGCTGGATGGCCTACAGAACATCCTGTCTCACAATAGCCCAATAGTGACGAAAGAAGAAGGGGGGAAACCCATCAGGTCCTGGGGCTTTATCAGGACCAAGGTTACATAAAGCCTCCCGAATCTCCTCAGAGGAAATAGGCCTAGTAAGACAATCATTTTCCGCCTCAGTGATCCTAAGGGGGGAAGGTACTGGACACACAGGGAGCCCGACCCCCGAGATCTCTGTCCACCGGGATCGAAAGAACTGAATGAGCTGGTCCTCTATAGCCTCAATGTTTTCGTAGGCATTACCCTCCTCATCAATAAGCCGCCGAATCCAATTCACCACTCGGCGCTTTAATGTAGCCTGATGGAAGAATCTAGTGTTCTGATCACCCTCCTTGATCGATTGAACACGGGATCCCAGCCTCCAATAGGTCTCCTGCTGCCGGAGGAGGGAGTGGTGGAGAGCAAGGCTGGAGTGCAGCGAACTAAGGTCCGAGTCATGAAGACTACCAAACCGATCTTCCTTGTCTTGGAGTGAAGCAATAGTGTTCTCAATCTGCTTAATTTGCATGGCAATGTCGCCTACCTCTTCCCTGTTCCATCTGGACAATCGGCGCCTTGCTAACTCAAGACGTCGAGATAAGATGTAAGTAGCACTCCCTCTAACCGGAGTACGCCAGACCTGAGAAATTAAGGAGTGAGCTACTGAATAAGAAGTCCAAAACTTCTCAAATTTAAACTGGCCCTTCCTCTGAACAGCAGCATCAGTGGTTATAAGGATAGGGCAGTGAACAGAGGCAATCCTAGAAAGATGTGTGATAGTGGTAGAAGGAAAGGACTGAATCCAATTGGCCGTGGCCAAGACCCTGTCCAACCGCTCCGACACTCTGGCAGAGCCACAACGATTATTGCACTAGGTAAATTGGCCATCCTGGAACCCCAAATCCAGAAGATTAGCAGAGGCTATGAAAGTCCAAAACTCAAAGATAGCAGTAGTCTCCACAAATTGCCTGCCCCCTCTCTTCTCATTAGCCGTCACAATGCAATTAAAATCCCTAGCACATAGGGTAGGAATACCCTGAGAAAGCAAAGTCAGAATCTCGTCCTACAGAATCCGACGAATCCTGAAATCAGTGCTAGCATAAACACCCAGAAGTAGCCACGGGGCCAACGAACCTTCAGAAATAACAAGAGCAACCTGCTGGCCACAAAAGTGAAAAGCATCCACTCGAATATCAGCAGGCTTCCACAACACCATGATGCCGCCTGATAAGCCCTCAGACTCAATTGCAAAAGAAGACCAGGATCTAGATATTGTCTTCTAACAAAAGCTAGACTATCGCCAGACAAGCGAGACTCCAGCAAAACACAAATATTACACTGATGAAGCTGCATCAACCTCCCAAAAGATGAGTGAAATGAAGGTTTCAGGGCTCCTCTGACATTCCATATAAGGATCTTCATTCAGAAAGAGGGGGGGTCCTCCACATCCCCTGACATCTCAGCCTCAGGTGAACAACTAATAGGAGTCGCTCCCTTCAATGGCTACTGGTCCAGACTATCCATAACCTCTACTGAGGCCTTCAACTAAACGGCCTTCTTAAGTAGAGAAACCACAGAGTCGTGGGACCGACTCTCAATCTGCATCAGTTGGGAGTCCTCAAGGGGACCAGCAATGGCATGCACCTCCGAAGCCCGGGAAACCTTAGACCCATTACCCAGGAAGGTAACAGGCCCATTTATCCCTACCGAGGGCGCTGGGAAGGTGAAGGAGGAATGCACTACGCTTTTTCCCATGATTTTCCTTTTCCCTTTCAAAGTTTTGGTTACTGTCCTGGGGGCCTGAGGTTCAACTAGACAGGCCCGCTTGAGTGGGCCCGGATTAGCTTCTTTACTGCCCCTCGGCCTACCAGCCAAAATGTGGGAACCTAGAGGAGCAAAAGGGTTAGCCACAGAGATTGCAGAAGGTTGCAACAGGTTGGCTTCAGACTTTGAAGAGGCCTCAGAAGAAACCGGCACATTAGAAGAAACCGGCACAGCACTCAGACTCCCCTTCACAGCCAAAGAAGTCAACTGGGACACCGGCACAGTAATAGTAACAGACCCTCCCTCTGAGCCACCACACCCAGCATTACCAAGCTCCTGCATCATCCCCGATTTCAGCCCCCGACTGCCTTCACCAGAAGAATCGGCCATAGCAACCCTCCGCCCAGGCTGCCGACGACCAAGCTTCTTCGGATACTGCCAGCCATCAGACGCAGCCGCAGGATGCTGGACCGTCGAAGAAGGAGACGCATCCGGAGTCGGAAAGGAACGCCGCCGGCAGAGGGCAGCCATCCAAGGCCCAAACGCAAACCATCTGAGGAAGAAGCAGCAGACGGGGATGGAGGGCAACTGCCAGCAGGATGCACCAAACCACAGGCTGCACAAATACCCTCTAGCTGTTCGTAGACGAACTGCTGCCAGAAGGGAAGAATAGAGCCATGCACCCTAGCACCTGGCCGCAGGGGTTTGCTCAGATCAACCCGGACACAGGCGCGAGCAAACCCCCCCCCCCCCTCTTCCTCTCCCTTGTCGCCGTATCTATGAATTGGAAATCACCTACAACGAGAGAATGGATCTGACAATCTCCTTCGACCAGTATTCAATCGGAAGAGCAGGCAGCCAAATCCATAACAGGGCAGTAGACAGGGACCCTTCCACAGGCACGAATTGAGGGCGCCAGTCCTCCAATGCTAGCAGCTGCCCGTTAGCCATCCAAGGCCTGCCAAGAGCAATCTCCTTAGCTGAAGGATCAGAGAAACAGAAGAGATAGTGGCGGTGGGCCAAGCTAACACACTCCACTTCACCGGAAATCCCCGCTCGACGGAACTCCCGCACAATCGCCTCAGTTGGAACCCAGCACGACAGGCTTCGGGCAATCACCCCTTTCATCCTCCAATCAGTCGATTCATCCTCCAGAATCTGGGCCGGAAGCTGGATAACATCCGAAAACCGCTGCTCCAGGGCCGCAACTTCCGCCGGAGATGGCGAAGATGCCACCCATTCAAACCGGCTATCGACTCCGTGATTCCAAGCTCTTGCCGAGGTCCTGCCCCCATCCGAGGCCGTTGGGTTAACATTCGATGGAGAAGACATCGTCCTCTTGAAGCTCAGAAGTCCGCACCGACGTTCACCGAGATCAGCCATCAAGGGATCGGAAGCACGAATCTTGACGCAGAACCAGAAACAGAGAACTCGGTCACCAGACGCACGAAAACGAAAGCACCACGAAAACTAAAGCACCTCTTGGTCCCCGTTTATTGCATACAGGGAGACGGCTATGCGGCCACGGGCTTCCGCGAGGCTTCAGCGGAGCTCCGTGGAGAAGAAGAACGGTAGCTGAACCCGGTTCAGCCAAAAGAAAAACTTAAATCAAGCCCGTTTAGCTTTAAACCGGTTCAAGCCACAGAATAACAAGTATGAGTTGCCCTTTAACGAGTCTACGATGATTTCTCTCACTGAATTATTATTTGCACTTCCATACCAGTTTAGAGTTTAGGCTACTCATTAGATAGCGCATGCAAAAAAACCTTTTCTTTTAAGAACTTAAGGCATTATTGATTCGATGCCATGCTGTACTGAATCACTAACATACTGATAATTTTGAATCAGTTTATTATTTTTTTATAATTTCTATTTTTATAGTTCATTTCTATAAGCTTTTTTTTTCATTTTTATCTAAAATTATTGAAATAAATATCATTTTTTTATTTTTTATCGAAATAAAAAAATATTTTTCATTTGAATTTAATAAAAATTAAAAAATTATTATTTAACAAATATTAAGTTAAAATACTTTTATTTCGGTAAAAATTTAAAAAAATTTTAACTGAATAGTAATAAAAAAATAAAATACAAAAAAAATTTTTTAAATATAATTTATAAAAAAATTGATCAATATTATGGTCAAATTTATGTGATTTTTAAAAATAGGCAGAATTACGTTAACAATCCAAGTTGAATTAAGTGCACTGTAATTTTAAATTAATTATTAATCAGTAATATGGTAAGGCTTAAAGTGGTACAATGAACGAGGCTTTTGAGTCTCTGGACTTCTATATAGGAGTTGATCTCTTTCTCTCGTTCTGATTGCACTTCTCGAAGGAAGAGGAAGCGGAATGGCCCATGGCGAGATCACGCTCGAGTTCCCGCCCGCATGGATGGTGGCCACCGTGTGCTCTGTGATCATCTTCATCTCCATCGTCGTCGAGCGCGTCCTCCATTACCTCGGAAAGGTACGAACTTTCTCTAATTTCTCCTCCTCCTCTTCTTTGTTTCTCTCTCACTCTCCGATTGGTTCACCCCATTGGTGATCGGCCAGGGTCTGAAGAAGAAGCACCAGAACGCCCTCTTTCAGGCGCTCTAGAAAGTTAAAGAAGGTCGGCTTCTTGTCTCCCTTTGTCTCTTATCTCTCTTTCTATTCTAGTCTTGGTTGTTTCTTAGCGATGAAGGAATGGTGGCGTTGGAATTTTGGGCGCAGAGTTGATGCTGTTGGGGTTCATATCGCTGCTGCTGACGGTGTTCCAAGGGGCGGTCCAGAAGATATGCATCCCCAAGGGATGGACCATGCGCATGCTTCCCTGCAAGAAATATTCGCTTGAGGTTGCCTCGGCGGATGGCCACGGCTCTGTCTTCCTTGCTGGTGTTCCCGGCATCGGCCGGCGCCTGCTCTCGGAAAGTGGATTCGAAGCGGAACATTGCCGTAAGAAGGCCGGTTCACTGTCCTTGCTCCTTTTTCTGGCTATATATATACACACATATATATACATATATACACATATATATACATATATACATATATACATATACATACATACATACATATACATACATACATATATATACATACATACATACATAGATATACATATATACATACATATACATACATATATATATATATATATATATACATATATACATACATATACATATAACATACATATACATATATATATATACATATATACATACATATACATATATATATATATATATATATACATATATATATATATATACATATACATACATACATACATATATATATATATATACACATACATATACATATATATATATACACATACATATATAATATATATATATGTTATATATAGATATATATATATATATATATATGTATACATATATATATATATATATATATATATATATATGTATATATATATCTATATATCTATATATGTATATATATATATATATATATATATATATATATATATATATATATATATATATATATATGTATGTATTATATATATATGTATACATATATATATGTTGCCGCCGGGATCCGTCCTCCGACTCGGGCGCGGTCGATCTCCAAAAAGGGGGGCGGACCTGCACAAAAGTCCTCGCGCGAGAGGCGTTGGGGGTGGCCCTCCGCGGAAGACCCTCCGACGCTCAAGTCAGTGGAGAAGAAATCGACGATCAACCAGATGATGGGGAGGTGGATCTCTCCGGGAGGCCTCTCCGGGGGCGGCCAATCGGGAGCTCTAGAGGGCAAGAGCACCGACGAGCTGCCGGCGAGAGAGCAGGAGAGAGTGAGGGTGTGAGCGCGCGCAAATGTGCGTACCTGAGGAATCTGGGAGTGTCCTATTTATAGACTGTCACCTGGATCTTGAGCGCCTTCTGGAAGGTTCAGAGGTTGTTAGGATACGGGAGTGGATCGAATCAGGCCGTTGTGGGGCTGTTGGGATCCGTATCTTATCTGTTAGGGGATCGACGGCTGGGAGAGCCCCTTGATGGCTTGAGATCTGGTAGATATGTAGGTCTCAGGTGGCCTTGATAGGTTCTAGACCACTTCTCAGTATGATTCCTTGTCTAGGGTGCCGTTATAGTAGGCTGAGGCTCTCCCGCGTCAGGTTCCGCGGAGGTGGGTATTGGATCGTGGGGCGTTCAGTGAAGCCGGGTCATGGAAGCTCGGGGAGGCCGAGCTACGGAAGCCCGGGAAGGCCGAGCTACGGAAGCCCGGGAAGGCGAGCTACGGAGCCCGGGGAGGCCGAGCTACGGAAGCCCGGGGAGGCGAGCTACGGAAGCCCGGGGAGGCCGAGCTACGGAAGCCCGGGAGGGCCGAGCCACGGAAGCCCGGGAGGCCGAGCCACGAAAGCCGGGAGGCCGAGCTACGGAAGCCCGGGAGGGCCGAGCCACGGAAGCCGGAAGGCCGAGCTACGGAAGCCCGGGGAGGCCGAAGGGAGGAGGTCGGCCTTAGCCGCCTCGCACGGATATTGATGCAATGATGATTTTACCCCCCAACACATGCCCTCCACTCCCTAGTTCGAAGCGTAGGTTCGGGCATAGGGAGTATAAGTCCAAGCGGCGTGTTCCGGATGGGACGTTTTGGTTTAGACAGCCCGTGCAATGATGCCCTAATTAATGCGTCAGGGTCATCGTGCCTTCGGGGGTAAGGCTCTCTCAAAAGTGACGGTTGGGAATGCGCCACGTCGCGAATCCCGATCGATCGGGCGTTTGTCGAGGCGGTTCCGAACGCCTCGGGCGGGATGCCCCGTCTTCTCAAGGCGGCTTCCTTAGTGGGGAAGCAAGGCGATAGACGTACTATATATATATGTGCATGTTCGCAGCATCCTCTCGTCTTGTTTTTTGAAAAGTTTGGCCTTTCATCCTTCTCGACGCTCGTCGTTCGCCTGGTGTTTTCTCAATCGAGATGGCGATGAGCCCCGACGATGTGGTTTCGGAGATTGTAGCTGAGGATTTGGGAAGGATTCACCAATGGTATGGCATGCCCTCAGATGTCGTTCTGCGGGCGCCGGAGTCTGGGGATAGGGTCTCGCGAGATCTGGAGTCCGGGTCTTCATTTATGAAGACAGTTTGAAGGCAGGCTTTCGTTTCCCTCTCCATCCCTTGGTGAAGGAGATAATGACCACTACAACATCTGCCCGGCGATGGTGGCCCCAAACAGTTGGCGGAGCATCATCGGATTCATCTCGATGTGCCACCAAATTCAGATTGTCGCCACTCTTCCCCTTTTTCGCGCCTGCTACCATCTGATACCTGGGAGGAAATCAGAATGGCCATACATTGGACCCCGGAGGTCCTTCAACGTTATTGTGGATAAGCCATCCTCCATCAAGGGATGGAAGAGCCGGTTCGTTATAGCAGAGGGGAACATTGGTTCCGACTTCCCTCGGAAATGGGGGAACTTTGTTAGGGATGCGGAGACGCATCCAGTTTTGTCAGCGCAGGAGGAGAGGGATTTGGACATCCTTCGCAATGGCCAAGTGTTTTCGGCCAATGACCTGTTATCGGAGGGAGCCCTTTTCGCAGCCGGGCTCAGCTCCCAGGACCCGCAAGGTGAGTTCTCCCTGTTACCTTTTTTCGCTGTGTGTTTTCCTGATGAATGTGTTTGGATCTGATCGTGCGTGTTTCATTCTTTCAGCCAAGAGGTCGGCACTGTCGAGCCTTGCCAAGAGGAAGAGAGGAAAGCGCCCAGGGGAGAGCAGCGGCGCGGATAGCGGCAGGCCCGAGAAAAGGGCCCATACCTCCGCAAGAAGCCCGCCGGACACCGGAGCGGTTACGACAGGAGCGCCGGGGGCGAAGGAGGGTTTGGGGAGAGAAGCCATGATCCCTTGTCCTCCCGTGTTAGAGATATCGGATAGCTCAGACGAGGCTCCGTTGGTTCGTCTGACCGCGTCCCCTATGAAAGAGGAACCAGCAACGGATCTGGCGAAGGCGGTCGTTTCTGAGGGGCCTTCCGTCCCCGCGGGATCACCACGGCTCCAGCAGGAGAGGGAGAGGGACAGCTGCAGCCAAGGAGGTTCAGGGAGAGCTCCCTCTTGGTCTCTCTGCAGGGGAGTCCGGTAGTAGTGAAGCCGGGTCGCTCGCGGTAGTTCAGGAAGCGGGCCAGATAGAGGCTTCGGGGAGCCTGCAGGGGAGGCGCAAGTGGTAGGCCGGGCCGAGGCCTCGGGGGGTCCTGTGGCGGAGACACAGATGGTGGTGACCGGGAAAGGTGCGTCGGAGGAGGGGACGCAGCAAGGTGGGAGTCCCGCATTGGGAGCTCCCTCGAAAAAGATTTTGGGGAGGCTGGCGCTTGGGCTAGCCGAATTATCCGAAGAAGTCCAAGCCAGGGCCTTGATAGAAGAGGCTGGGAAGTTGGGGGCCTCTCAGACGGAGGTCGCCCAGGTTGGTCCCTCAGGCGGGGACGGTCAGCCCAGCAGTTCGAGCGCTGGTGTTGAGGAGGCGTTTTCCGCCTTAATGAGGTCGGCCTTGCATCCGGGTGCAGATCCTTCGGCGGACAAGTTTGCAGATTTGGAGCTGGTTGATGCTGCGTTCGGTCAGCAAGGCGTGGCTGAAAGTGTCCATCTCCTTCCCGATATCGACAATACGACCCTGATGAGGATGACTCGGGCCTATGCCTCGCGGGTGAGTTATTTCTTGTGCGGTAGTGGATTTCTGGTGACTTTTCATTTTCTTTTTGTCGCAGAGCGTTTTGCTTTCTCGGGCGATGTGCTGGCGTTTGAGTTTGGCGACGGGGGCCAGCATTCAGGCCAGGAGAGACAATGCCGAGCTCCAATCACGATTGAAGGTGTCTGAGAAGTTCGAAGAACTTATGGATATGAGTGATAGGAGTTTGAAGGGATAAGGGCGGCACACCAGGTCGCCCTGGCCGAGGTGTCCAAGCAAAAGCGTAGGTGGAGGAGTTGCAGGAACTCCTGGCGAAGAACGACAACGCGTGCTTGGAGCTGGCTAGAATTGAGTCGAAACATTCCGCGGAGGTGGCGGCGATGCGGCGGGAACATAGTGAAAGCTTGGGTCGGCTGGGAAGGGAAGCTGCCGACGAAAGAAAGCGCCTGGCCAGAATGCTTGGCGAAGTGGAGGAGAAGCTGAAGCGGCGCGATGGCGAAATTGCTCACTTGAGGGAGGGCGCTAAATGGCACCAAGGGACAATAGCTCGGGTGAGCAACGAGTTATCCCAAGCCCGGGAGGAGGTCGGAGCCAAACAGTCGAGGATCAATACTCTGCAGGAGAGAGTCGAGCTGGTCGGGGCTGACAGAACAAGAGCCAGGGGTGAGGCTGAGGAGCTGGCCAAGAGGTTGGCCAGACGAGAGGAGGAGGTACGATCTCATTTCCCCCCCTTTTTAGCTTCTTCTACTGGTCTCTTGTGATGCCGACTTGACTTTGGCTTTTTCAGATGGCGAAGTTAGAGTTGGAGATTCGGGCTCTCCAAGGTGAGCTCGTGTCCAACCGCAATAAGAGCTCAGAATTCGAGACGCGGGCCGGCGAGTTTGAGGAGCAAAACATCATTCTGCGGGCTCAAGTTGCGGAGGCTGAGAAGCAGGCTGCTGAGGCTAATATGCAGCTCGCCATACTCAAGGGGAAGCAGGATGCTATCGGCGTTGACGCCTTCCAACTTGGGATGCAAGAATGCAAAGATAAGATATCCAGTGAGCATCCAGAATGGGATCTCTCTTTTCTGGATACTGAAGCTCCTGATGATGGTGAGTCCGAAGGAGAAGAAGAGGATGAATATGTCGACGTCTCCGATACTGATCCTGGTGCTGCCCCGGGTCCCAGCGAAGCCGCAGCTTCCGATGGACGATCGCAAACTGCCGCTGGAGGGGCAAAGGTATTAGAGAGAGGTGAACCTAGTCACACCTCTGCGGATGTAACTGAGAGCTCCTCCAAAACTGACGTGGCTCCTGGACCTTAGAGGTACCCTGTATTTCGCTTTCTGAAAGTCTGTCCGATGTTTCTCAATGGATGAACCCTCTATTTTCATTTAATTGTTTTTCTTTGTATGGCCCTTGCCGCCCAGTCTTGCCTCAATCGTGACTTATGGCTCGTTGATGTGGTCATGTTTCGGGATTGAGGAATGCATTGGCTTGGCCCAAGGCGGGGCGATAGCCTTGACCGGCGAACCGGGGTGATCTGGTTCGGCTCATGTCTTAATTAAGACTCAGGAAACGAAACTGGACGGTTAAGACCGATTGGTAAGGTAGGTCGGTTTGGGCCGACGGGCGAAGTAGGTCGGCTAGGGCCGACGAGCAAAGTAGGTCGGCTAGGGCCGACAAGCAAAATAGGTCGGCTAGGGCCGACGAGCAAGATAGGTCGGGGAGCTCGGGGCCGACAAGCAAAATAGGTCGGCTAGGGCCGACGAGCAAAATAGGTCGGCTGGGGCCGACGAGCAAAAGGTCAGCTAGGGCTGACATATGAGGGCGGTTGCCGAAGTATTTTTCATTCCTTGGGTCATTTCAGTTTGCTAGCCCTCGTGCTTATTTTGTTATTCTGTCGGCGCCCTGCCATTTGCAGGCAAATCGGTTTTTATTTTACCAAAATCGATGATACGGCGCTGTGGGGAACATAAAGCTGCTCTAGAGCTTTCCGGAAGGTGCTCTTTTCCCATGCAGGTCGTTTTGGTGTAGCGCACGCAGCCGTTTACCATTGGAGGACATTATTTTCGTAGGACGATCTCCTGAACCTGCCAGCTTCCGTAACGCTGGCGGACGATCCTCTGCATTTAATGATCGTGATTCGGGATCAAGAGGAAATCTCCGTATATGTCATAACTCAGGCGGTGGGCTTGGCGCGCATTAGGGCGCCGCTTTCATCCTGGGAGGCCACGTGGAGATATGGGCCAGGTGTTCGAATCTCGGGGCTTACAGCCTTGGCGATTGCTCCCGGTCCATTCTTGGCCTATAAAAAGGGAAAGTGGGGTAGTGCTAAGCCATCCCCAAAAGTTTCTTTTCCACTAGAGCTTTCATCATGCTCGTTTCTCTGTTGTTGCGAGTGGGAGGACTGAGCTTTTCTCTTGCAAGCTTTTTGCCTCCGGATAGTTGGGGCGATGAAGGAGCTGCCGAAGGATGGCTCGCCCTTAGGGGATGAGTCCCGGAGATCATATGGAGAGCGCACATGGAGGGCGCAGAGATCACACGGGGAGCGCACATACACTCTTCCAGTGTGACCTTTGTGGTTCCCCTTTGGGGACGCACGGTAGGGAGTGCACGCGGGCTCCCCATGAGTCGCNGGAGATCATATGGAGAGCGCACAGGAGGGCGCAGAGATCACACGGAGAGCGCACACATACTCTTCCCGTGTGACCTTTGTGGTTCCCCTTTGGGGACGTATGGTAGGAAGTGCACGCGGGCTCCCCATGGCTTGCGTGAACTTCTCCTCCTCCCCTGATTTGGATTCCTGGGCTCGCCGCCTGGGGAATCTTTTGCCACATGGGGAGGGGGTGAAAGTGTGCCGCCCGCCGACACCTTGTCCTTGAGCCATGGCAAGGTAGGGCGGTGCACACTCGGTTTGGGAGAGCGTTCCGCCGCCAGGGTCCGCTGGCTTCCTACCTGCTCGCCGGGGGGTCCCTCGGTTGGGTGGTCTGGGATGGCCACCCTGATATCTCGGTTGGGTCACCGAGATATCATTATTGACTGAAGCTGGCCGCAACTATTGGTCCATGTCGCCCGGCCATTATCGGCTCGAGCTGACTGGATGCGGCTTATCTGGTTCGGCGGTCCGGACGCCGGAGCATCACAGTTGCCCAGGTCTGCTTTGGAGCAGTTGCCCGAGTTTTGTATTTCTTTATTTTATGCATTTCAATGCTCTTGTAACGCCTCTCAGGCATTTGTAATTTTTGATGGCAATAAAGAGAGTTCTATTCTGTTTCTCAATCTCTATTTCTTCTGTGCCAAGTTGTTGTTGTTGGTTGGGGTACAAAGGCGTCCCGCTCGTTCTTAGGCGAGGATCCCGCGCTATCCGAACTAGTCGAGGTTCGCAAGCGGTGGTCGGGAGATTGTTCGGGGAACACGCTCCTTATCTTGGTTAGAAGCTCGGTGATTTATGTCTCGGAATATTCGCGGCTCGGCCTTGGAGGTTCGGAGAATTTAGCTCGGCCGAGGTTCGGAGCTCGGCCCAGCCGAGGTTCGGAGATTGCTCGGCCCAGCCGAGGTTCGGAGAGTTTTGGCCCTGCCAAGGTTCGGAGACTTTCGTTTTTACTTGGCCCTGCCAAGGTTCGGAGAATTTGTTCGGCCCAGCCGAGGTTCGGAGAACTTGGCCCTGCCAAGGTTCGGAGATTCTCGGAGCCGAGGTTCGGAGAAATGACTTAGTTGCCACTATGAGCCATAGTGTTAGGTCCGCGGGCTTGGTGAGGGGCGTCAGGTGGGCGGTACATGGTCACGCTCTTTATTTATGACGTACCCTCCCGAGGGGACGAATCATTGCCAGGCGCTGGATTTCTTTCTTTTTTGCGCTTCCCGAAAGGCGGCCAGCTTAAAAGAGCTTGGGGAAGTGTTGGGAGCATTTATTGGGGGGCCGGCAGATCGGAAAATACCTGTTCAGGGGGGTTCCCGAACAGTCCGTCGCTTACCGATCTCGCTCGGGATGGGGCACGACCTTCGGATTCTGCAGGCAATTAAAGCGATGACACGTGGCGAGTTCTCATAGGTCGGTGGCGGTGCGACCGATCGAGATACTCGCCTGGCAAGTATAAATATGACCGAGGGGTGTTGGTCTTAGCCATCCCTCGGTTTAGTCTTGAAATAGGACATGGCTTCTCAAGGGCGATCATCCGAAGAGTTACGTGCATCACTCAACGGCTGTTACAGAGGGGGCGTCCCACCATCACTGTCGACGGGTTGGGCTGGCGTCGACCCTTGCGAGCCAAAGCAGCTCGTAAGGGTCGTCGAGGAGTACGTGGATGTCTCACGGGAGGCGGAGGCCCTGCGCCGGGTGGCGGACCGGCAGAAGGGAGGAGAATCACTCCGCCAGCAGGTCGCCGACCTCACCGAGCGCCTGGAGGACCTGCTGGCGTCCGGGAGCGACACCGAGCCTTAGATGGGGCCTCCTTTGCTTCTTTTTTTGCTTTTTCTGTTTCTTTTTGTACTCCCTTTTCCATCAATGAAAAGGTTTGTTTGGATAATTTTCTTTCTCAAGAGTTTTTAGCTTTAAAATGCCATTCGCATAATAGTTGGGGAGTCGGTGTGGCTCCACTGGTTCACGCGCCGAGTCATGGCTTTTGGGATAGGCGCTTTGTTCGGCAAGTTATAGGGGGTTGCCTTTAGTGAAGAGGGGGACCTTCCCGGCTTTTGCTCGGGGTCGGCGGTTTTGTGGGGCTTTATTCCCTTTAGGGGTTTGCCGGAGGCACATCCTTTGTGATAGTTTTTCAGCGTGCCTTTTTCAAACCGAGGTTTTGGGGACTACTTTCCTTCGGTTTTAACCAGGTTCGACTTTCCGCTGGGATTTTAGGACTTGGCCCTGCCAAGGTTCGGAGAATTTTGCTCGGCCCAGCCGAGGTTCGGAGAATTTTTACTTGGCCCTGCCAAGGTTCGGAGAATTTTTACTTGGCCCTGCCAAGGTTCGGAGAATTTTTTACTTGGCCCTGCCAAGGTTCGGAGAATTTGTTGCTCGGCCCAGCCGAGGTTCGGAGAATTTTTACTTGGCCCTGCCAAGGTTCGGAGAATTTGTTGCTCGGCCCAGCCGAGGTTCGGAGAATTTTTACTTGGCCCTGCCAAGGTTCGGAGAATTTGTTGCTCGGCCCAGCCGAGGTTCGGAGAATTTTTACTTGGCCCTGCCAAGGTTCGGAGAATTTGTTGCTCGGCCCAGCCGAGGTTCGGAGAATTTTTACTTGGCCCTGCCAAGGTTCGGAGAATTCAGATAGCTCGGTCGTGCCGAGGATTGGTAAGCAGCACTGTTTCTTTTTGCAATCTTTGGCAATGTAGTGCATAATGATTCATTGAAAAAAAAAATGCTGACAGGAAGGTATAATGAGGCATATGAAAATGGACTTGGAGAGGACATACCCTATTGATAATATTTACGGAGATTGTCCGAGTTCCACGTCCGGGGGATGGATTTCCCATTTAAATCTTGCAGCTTGTAGGTTCCCGGTCCAATGATCTCCGCTACTTGGTATGGGCCTTCCCAGTTTGGTGCCAGCTTTCCTTGTTCCAGCGGTTTGGAAACAGAGGCTTTCCGGAGAACAAGGTCGCCAGGCAGGAAGGCTTTCCCTTTGACTCTGGAGGCGTGGTAGCGGGCCACCCTTTGTTGATAAGCAGCCACTCTGATCCGGGCCTTCTCTCTAATCTCCTCTATCAGGTCGAGGTTGGTGCGGAGCTGTTCGTTGCTAGCTTCCTCTGAGTAGCTTTCCACCCGCAACGATGGGAGGCCTATTTCCACAGGGATAACGGCCTCCGTGCCGAAGGCCATCCGGAATGGGGTTTCACCTGTCGGGATTCTCGGGGTGGTGCGGTAGGCCCATAGGACATGGTGCAGCTCATCCGCCCACCTGCCTTGGGCTCTGGAAAGGCGAGCTTTGATCCCCTGAAGGAGGGTCCTGTTGGTCACTTCGGCCGCTCCGTTGGCTTGTGGATGCCCGACCGAGGTGAGGTGGTGACGGATTCCATGCTCCTCACAGAACTGGCGGAATTTAGAGTTGTCGAACTGCTTACCGTTATCGGTGATTATGGTATGCGGGAGGCCGAATCGGCAGATGATGGACCTCCATACAAAATCTCTGGCCCGTGCCTCGGTTATTTGTGCAACCGCTTCCGCCTCGACCCATTTAGTGAAGTAGTCGATGGCGACAAATAGAATTTCCGCTGTCCCGTGGCAAGCGGGAATGGGCCGAGGATGTCCATCCCCCATTTGGCGAAAGGGCCAAGCGGAGGATATGGAAACTAGTTCGGCGGAGGGGAGCCTTTGGATGCTTGAGTGCCTCTGGCATGGGTCGCAGGCTCGGACTAGATCGTCTGCATCCTTCTGCATGGTCGGCCAGTAGTAGCCTTGTCGTAGCACCTTGTGGCATAGGGACCGGCTTCCCAGATGGTTGCCGCAAATCCCTTCATGCACTTCGCGCAGAGCATAATCTGCTTCGGACGGGCGAAGGCATCTGAGCAGCGGCATGGAGAAGGACCGTTTGTAAAGCTGGTTGTCGATCAGCACGTAGTGGGTGGCCTGCAGCTTCAGCTTTCTAGCCTCTCTCCGGTCGGGTGGAAGCGACCCTTCTTTGAGATATTTGAGAATGGGTCGAACCATGATGGTTCGGCCTCAACTTGCATTATTCGGTCGGCTTCCGCGATGCTGGGCTTTTCCAGGTCTCCAGGTGGAACTTTTGTTCGGCGTCCATTGACTCCGCGGTCGCCAATCGGGAGAGTAGGTCGGCGCGGGCATTCTCGGATCTGGGAATCTGAATGATTTCAAATTCGGAAAATGGGGAAGCAGGCTCCGCACCTCCTGAAGATATCGAACCATGTTCGGCTCCCGGGCTTCAAACTCTCCTCGTACATGGCCGGCCACCAGCTGAGAGTCGGTGAAGGCATTAAGCTTCTCCACCTTCAGATTGCGGGCGATTCGGAGGCCGGCTAACAGGGCTTCGTACTCGGCTTCGTTGTTGGAGGCCGGGAAGGAGAACGGACGCCATATTCAAAGGTTATCCCCTCCGGACTGGTGAGAACCAGGCCCGCACCGGAGCGATGGGCATTAGATGACCCGTCGACATGGAGGAGCCACCGGGCTCCAGATTTTGGTTCTTCGGGGAGTCTGGGGTAGAACCGTCCTCCGGGATGGTACACTCGAGGAGGAAGTCGGCTAGCACCTGAGCTTTGATGGCTGGGCGAGGCTGAAAGTGTATGTCATGCTCGCTTAACTCGACGGCCCACTTGGTCATTCTTCCCGATGTCTCGGGACGGTGGACTACCGCCTTGATGGGTTGGTCGGTCAGGACCGTCACAGAATGTGCTTGGAAGTACGGTCGCAGCTTCCGAACTGAGGTGATTAAGGCCAACACCATCTTCTCAATTCTGCTGTACCTTGTCTCCGCATCGCGGAGTAGCCTGCTGACATAGTAGATCGGCTTTTGGACTTTGCCTTCTTCTGACCAGCACCGAACAGACGGCACCCTCTGAAACAGCCAGGTACAAGAATAGGGTCTCGCCCGGGGCGGACTGCTGAGGAGTGGGGGCGAGCCGAGGTATTTCTTGAGATCTTGAAATGATTTTGGCATTCAGGAGTCCACTGGAAGTTTTTAGCCGACCGGAGGGTTTTGAAGAAGGGGAGGCATCTCTCGGCCGACCGCCACAAAGCGGTTAGGGCCGCTATCCTCCCGGTTAGGCGCTGGACCTCTTTACAGATGCCGGGGGCGCCATTTGTTGGAGAGCTTGAATCTTCTGGGGGTTAGCTTCGATACCTCGCTGGGAGACCATGAAGCCGAGAAACTTCCGGAGTTAACGCCGAAGGCGCATTTGGTCGGATTGAGTCTCATCCCATACTTGCGCAGCGTTGCAAAGCTCTCTGAGAGGTCCTCGACATGCTGTGATGCTTCCTTGCTTTTGACCAGCATGTCGTCCACGTACACCTCCATATTCCGGCCGATTTGCTCCTTGAATACTTTGTTAACCAGCCTTTGGTAGGTGCACCTGCATTTTTAAGACCAAAAGGCATGACGCGGTAACAGTAAGTACCTCGGTCGGTTATGAAGGCGGTCTTTTCTTCATCCTCAGGGGCCATTCGGATCTGATTGTAGCCTGAATAGGCGTCCATGAATGACAGCATCTGGTGACCTGAGGTGGCGTCCACGAGCTGGTCGATCCGGGGAGGGGGAAGCTGTCCTTCGGGCAGGCTTTGTTGAGGTCGGTGAAGTCGATGCAGATCCTCCACTTGCCGTTCGACTTCTTCACCATGACGACGTTTGATAGCCAGCTCGGATAATTTACCTCCCGGACGAAATTTGCCTTGATGAGTTTGTCTACCTCTTCTTCAATGGCCTTTTGTCGTTCCGGGGCGAAGCTCCTCTTCTTCTGCTTGACGGGCCTGTGCATCTCGTCCACGTTGAGACGATGGACGAGAACCTCGGGGCTGATCCCTGGCATGTCAGAGGCGGACCAGGCGAAGATGTCAGCGTTGCTTCGGAGGAACCTGATCAATCTGCCGAGGTCTCCTTTGAGCAGCGACCCGATTTTATGGTTCGGTCGGGACGAGCCTCATCCAATGGCACCTCCTCCAATTCCTCTGCCGGTTCTCCTCGCTGTTCGGCGAAGTCCTCCGAGCGTCTAGCCCATCAACCTCCGGCATTCTAGACTGAAGGCTTGTAACGAAGCATGCCGAGCCATGGCTTGACTTCCCGAACAACTCCAACTCCTCGCTCGGTGGGAAATTTCATGGATAGATGCGGGATGGAGACAACTGCCTTGAGGGACATTAGGCCGGGCCTGCCGAATATTGCGTTGTATGGGGATCTGAGGTCGGTTACTAGGAAGTCCTGGATAATGGCTACAAGGGGCCAGGTTCCCGCGCGGACCGTCAGGGTGACGACCCCTTCCGGGACGATGACGTCGCCTGTGAATCCCATCAGGTGGAATCCACGGCTCGAAGGTTTTCCATGAGTAATTTCATCCTGGCAAACACACCGAGGTACAAAACATTCACCGAACTTCCACTATCAACAAGGATTCGGCTTACATCATAGTTATTCAAATTGAGGGATACAACTAGTGCGTCATCATGGGGAAGCTGTATCCCTTGGAGATCATCGTCGGAGAAGGAGAGCTCGCCCGTCCGTGCCTTCTTTGGCGCCGATCCTTCACTGTCGCCCCTGGGGCTCGATCCGCCGGCCTCTTCAATCATGTTAATGCGGCCGATCACGGGCGGATTCGGTGGAGGAGGAGGTTGTTGAAGTTCGGGCTGGCGGTCACCTCCTTGTTGTTGTGGCTCGGGCGCCCTCCTGAACTGATTCAGTCGCCCCGCTGGATCAGCCTCTCGATTTCATTTTTCAGCTGCCAGCATTCTTCAGTGTCGTGACCGTGCTCCCGGTGGTAGCGGCAGTACTTGGTGGGATCTCTTCGGGTCGGGTTCCCTCGGAGAGGTACTGGCCGGGGGAGCTGGCGCTCTATTTCCATGAGGATTTGCGCCCGGGGCACGGTCAGTGGAGTGTAGTGGTCGAATCGCCTGGGAGGGCTCCGGGAGCGATTCCTTGGCGGCAGCGGGGGACTCTTGGCGGCGAGGCGGACTTGGTCGCCGGGCGGGACGGTGCCTGTCGGGACTTTGGGCTCCTTCTTCTTTGCCTGCTCAGCGCGGGCAACTCTCCGCGATTCTTCGACCCTGGTACTTGTCCGCCAAGGGCCATCATATCAGAGAGGCTGGGGGGGTAGCTGACCTCCATAGCCAGGTAGAAGTCGCTCTCCTTCGAGACTCCCCCCGCCAGGGCGGACATAGCCACCTCATGATTAAGGTGGTCCACCTCTAACATGGCCTTATTAAAACGGCCAAGATAATTTCTCAGGGACTCCCCCTCTCTCTGCTTAACTTCGAGAGGGAGTCAGATCTTCGTCGGTGGCGGCGGCTGCTGACGAACTGGCCAATAAAAAGGCGGCTCAGCTCGTCAAATGAATCGATGGAACCTGGTTTCAAAGCATTGAACCAGGTTCGGGCAGATCCTCTGAGGGTGGAGGGGAAAGCGCGGCAGAGGACCGCGTCGGATGCTCCGTGGAACATCATTATTGACCGGAAGCTGCTAAGATGGTCGTCCGGGTCAGAAGAGCCGTGGTAGGCTCGACGGCTGGTAACTTGACATGGGAGGGAATCACTTCCTCCATAATCCCCTTAGAGAAAGGGATGCCCTGCTCCGCTTTGGGCTGGGGCGGATGGGCCTGCTTGGCGGCGTCCAGCTCCTGACGCATTTCCTGGATCTGACGATGGATCTCCTCTTCGCCAGCCAGAGGAGGAGCTGGGCGAGAAGATCGCAGAGACGGCGTCGAATCATGGTGGGAGGTCACCGGGAGAGAGACCGGGCTCGCCGAGATCTGGGAGGATCTCTGTTGTGACCGCCTCGCGGGACTGGCTTGTCCCCTCTAGGTCGATGTGGGGGGTCCGGATTTGCGGACTGAAGGAGGAAGTCGCCGGCGAAGAAGGAACCGCGCTTCCTTATGAAAGTGTGGAGCAGGAGGAGCCGTAAGGCGCTCCTGGACCAGGTGGGTCAGAGTTTGAACTTGTTGGACCAGCGAAGCAAACTGGTCCTGGGTCACCGGATGGCAGGCGATGGGGTTTCGACTGGTGGTGGTTGCGGCGCGACACCGCTCGTCAGGATCAGGCCTCTGGGAAGCGACCTGATCTTGAGCTTCAGAGGTTGCTCTTCTCCGATTGGCCATTAGAGAGGTTCTACTCCAGATTGAGATCCTTGTCTCCTTTCTTCAAGTTTTAATGGGACTTGAGACCCTTCCTCTAGCGCCAATCTGTTGCCGCCGGGATCCGTCCTCCGACTCGGGCGCAGTCGATCTCCAGGGGGGCGGACCTGCACACAAGTCCTCGCGCGAGAGGCGTTGGGGGTGGCCCTCCGCGGAAGACCCTCCGACGCTCAAGTCAGTGAGAGGAAATCGGCGATCAATCAGAAAATGGGGAGGTGGATCCCTCTGGGAGTCTCTCCGGGGGGCGGCCAATCGGAAGCTCTAGAGGGTGATAGCACCGACGAGCAGCAGAAGAGTGGGGAGTGAGGGTGTGAGCGCGCGTACCTGAGGGAATCTGTGAGCATGATACTTATAGGCTGTCACCTGGATCTTGAGCGTCTTCTGGAAGGTTCAGAGGTTGTTAGGATACGGGAGTGGATCGAATCAGGCCGTTGTGGGGCTGTTGGGATCCGTATCTTGTCCGTTAGGGGATCGACGGCTGGAGAGCTCCTTGATGGCTTGAGATCTGGTAGATGTGTAGGTCTCAGGTAGCCTTGATAGGTTCCAGACCACTTCTCAGCATGATTCCTTGCCTAGGGTACCGTTACAGTAGGCTGAGGCTCTCCCGTCAGGTTCCGCGGAGGTGGGTATTGGATCGTGGGTCGTTCAGTGAAGCCGGACCATGGAGGCTCGGGGGAAACGAACTATAGGAAGCTCGGGAGAGCCGAGCTACGGAAGCCCGGGGAGGCCGAGCTATGGAAGCTCGGAAGGCCGAGCTACGGAAGCCGAGCCGAGCTACGGAAGCCCGGGAAGGCCGAGCTACGGGAGCCCGGGGAGGCCGAGCTATGAAAGCCCGGGAAGGCCGAGCTACGGGAGCCCGGGGAGGCCGAGCTACGAAAGCCCGGAAGGCCGAGCTATGGAAGCCCGGGAAGGCCGAGCTACGAAAGCCCAGGAAGGCTGAGCTATGGGAGCCCGGGGAGGCCGAGCTATGAAAGCCCGGGAAGGCCGAGCTACGGGAGCCCAGGGAGGCCAAGCTACGAAAGCCCGGGAAGGCCGAGCTATGAAAGCCCGGGAAGGCCGAGCTACGGGAGCCCGGGGAGGCCGAGCTACGAAAGCCCGGGAAGGCCGAGCTACGGGAGCCCGGGGAGGCCAAGGGGAGGAGGTTGGTCTTAGCCTCCTCGCACGGATATTGATGCAATGACGATTTTACCTCCTAACAGTTGTTTTGGAAAATTTGCTGAGATTTTTTTTTTCAAACGAATCTTAATTATCGGTAGATTTTGCTAAGAGATCTAGTTCTTTATTATTGCTTGAAATTTTTAGTGAAGATGCTAGTTGTTCTGACGGTTTAATCCCTGGATTCTTGCATCTGGTTGGTTGTGGCTTGTAATCCTTCGTTCCACTCTATTGCCAGTTAATTCGATTGACAAGGGCATGAATCAGAGCATTTGATGAGTAAGGAAGCTTCATCGGGGTTTGGAGGATCTTCTGAAGTCGCTAATCACTACCGTTGATCTCTGGACAGCTTCCAGGTAAGTGCCGAGATCCTCTGTTTATATTGAAGATATGGTTTGTGTTTATATCATCAGTAATTAGATCCTATCTAAAGCCTTGGTCGGGATTATGGATCTTTGGACAACATGAGGTCATTGGAAGGTGTTGTTAATGGATGGGACTTCTTCATCCATGAATCGCCGGCTAGTGGCAAGGTCAAGAGGCAAGAAGCCGCCGCATCTTCCAATGATCCCAGCTTCCTCTTTTTCTGCCCTTTTTGTTATTCTTGGACTGGTAATTGGGTTTGTTATTTTTTTTAAAAAAATGTTACCAACGCTTTAAAGCATCAGGACTTTTCGATGCTTTTCCGATGCTTTCAAAAAGCATCAAAATTTCCCATCTTCACTTATGCTTTCTCGATGCTTGTAAAAGCATCGGGACAATATTTTTCAACGCTTCCTGACGCTTGTAAAAGCATCGAGACAATATTTTTCGATGCTTTTAAGCGTCGGCAAACGACATTTTTAGCATCGGGATAGCGAAAATTTGTTGTAGTGAATACTAGATTTTCATCCAAAAAGAAATCTGGAATAACAAAAGGAATAAGCTATTCCTAGAGAATTTGTATTCCTATTCTCAGAATAACATTTTGACATCCAAATACAACCTTAAGAATTAAAAAATATATTGCAGCATTTTAGCTTCTTGTCATGTAAATAAGAATTATGCCATTGGAGTGCATCAGGTTATTCAAAAGTACTAAAGCTAAAACATATATTAGAACTAGCACTATTGTTCAGTTATGCCAATTTAAATATGGCTGCAAATCTAGTTTCATCTCAGCCATTTACTAGAATTTCACTTATTGCTTAAGGCTTAATTTCCAAATGAAAAGAGACATATTTTCAAAGAACTACAAATCAAATCATAATCAAGAGCAGAGGAAATTTAAAAAAAAATAATGAATTGCAAGAAGCTTGCCAATTTTCGGGAACAGAAATCGAACAGATCATAATGCCGCAACCCGAGAGCAAAAGAATGCACCAAAAAAAAAAGATCACGACGAGGAGTTTCTTGATGTCAAACAAACTACGATAAGCGTAATGAAAAGCAGCTTACCACCGATCGAAAGATCTTGGTAGCAAAGAAGACCGCCAAAACCCATGTCCCTTCGGATCGAGACGGACAGTAGGCAAGACGAGGCGCGAAAAGATTGAGGGGGGGTGGGGATCAGGGCAGAGGATCAAGATCGGGAGATCGGCGGGGGGATCAGGGTAGAGGAGATCGGGAGATCGAGTGGTGGGGTGGGTGGGTTCGATTCTGATGCTAAAAAGCATCGTTAAGAAATTTCAACTATTGATCCTTCCCACAAGCATCGGCAGACTGCGGAAACTCTCCACCCTTTCACGGAGTGTAATTAAATTTTGTTGTAGTACATCTAATTGGTTTAACCTAATTGGAAGCCTGGTCATGAAATTATTTAAAGCCAAATGGGGATTGGGTTCTTGTGATTGGGACTCTTAAGTTATAAATGTGTTCGTATGGGTTTAATGTTGGTTTAATAATTAACTGTCAAACCTAAACCAACCTTGGCTTAGACATTAGTGTAGCCTGACTATCTTTGCTTTTAATTGGTTCAACTTACTTAGAGCCTGGCTCATGTTGCCTAATCAAGTGGTCTAAACTAGGCGATTTGTGTTGACCCACTTATTGATTTTGATGATTAATAAAAGCCATGAGTATATTCCTTGTGTTATTAATGTAATTGACATATGTTTTAGGAATTTAGAAAGGTAAATCATTCAAATGTTACATAGAAAATCAGTTTGAATTAGTTTCTATTGATATATGTCAAAGTTTAGAAGTTGGAGCTGACACCCCAAGTCATTAGAGCTGACTCTAGAGCGTATCAGAACAATTTAAACTTTTGGCACGGTTTAGAGTCGACACCTTAAAATTTAGAGTCAACACCTGGAAAGTTAGAGTCGACACCTGGAAAGTTAGAGCCGACTCTAACATGAGATACAGAGAACTATTTTCTACGTCAGTTTTTGGAGCCGACACCCTTGGAGATTAGAGCCGACTCCAGATCGCATTGAGCCGACACCACCAAATCTCAGAGCCGAATCTACAACGGAATTTTTATTACTATTTATGAAAATCTAATTTAGAGCCGACACCTGAAAAGTTGGAGCTGACTCCAACATGTCAGAAATGTTTTCTCAAATCTATCAGAACGGATTCCAACGGTAATATTTTTTCACCTAACCCCCAACGGATCTATTTCTTTGCGTGAGGATGTAATCCAAGTACATTTTCAACAGATATTTCTCACCTAATCTTGGATTAAGAAGGATTATAAAAGGGGCTTCGGACCATTCAAAAATAAGAAGAGAAAAACGGAAAGAAAAAGAGAAAAATCAAGAAAGTTTTTAAAAGGAAAATCTCTGTGTCCAAGTCCATCTACTGAGAAGAGATAGAAGAGAAATCCAAAAGCCTCTCAAGATCAAATCCGAAGGATTTCCAACGTTTTGAAGAAGAATAGCAAGAGCCCTAAAATTTTAACTTCTCTTCACCGAGCCTTGTTCAAGAATCGGAGTTCAAATCTTGATATCCCATTCAGAGGAGAAGAGGAAAAGAAGAAAACCTCAACTTCACATTGTTTCAAATCAGGCTCTTCTAATCTCATTTTACTTGCTTTGCATATTTGCTCATTTGAGGAGCTTTAAATTGCTGTAAATTTATATTTGAATTGTTTATTGTCTAATTCAATCAGGAGATTGGTAGTTGACCTCGGGGTAAGCTAAGAGTAGCTTACAGTAGGTTTTGTGCCGGTGAACCTGTGAAAACCAGCTAGGTTCGTTGTAACCCCGGTGTAAAACAACAAGTTCGAGTTGTGATCTTGCAAAACAACTCAGCTGTAATCTGGGTGATTATAGTGTGGACCCAAGAGTTACTTGGGAGTGGACGTAGGTATGGCTAACACCAAACCACTATAAATCTTGTGTGTTTCATGATTATTTGTCTCTCTCTCTTCTTCTATATTGTGCTTACCATTATTGCATCACTTCACTTGTGCACTTATCTTGTGAAATTATTTTTAAGTGTAAAATTTTAAAAGAACCCAATTCACTCCCCTTCTTGGGTTACCATCTGGGCCAACAATTTGTGTAGATGTAGGTTGTAGTTTGGTTGAGACTCAGGCTTAATTAGACCTTGGCTCAAGATTTTGGTTCAAGCAAGTCCAAGTGTTAAAAAAAGTTGGGCCTAAGTTTAAATTAGGATGGGTATGCTAGGAAATAGGGAAAGTCTTACTGCACTAGGGGCAGTGCGCCATCCCTAGTGATTGGCAGGCACCTTATGTGTGCTTGCATGCCAGGAGCAAAAGCATCATTTTATGCTTTGGCATGCATGCGCACCATACTCCATTCATCGGGCGCAGTGTAGCTCTTGCTGCACTAGGGACGGTACAACCCCAGTATGATATAACTTAATGATGATACTGAGACTCATCATTACAAAGATATACGAATGATACATATCCATCCATAAAATTAGATATGGTGTTCTTGCCCTATCACAGAGATATATATGACCGTAGTTCTTGATCATAGCATATTCATACTAAATAATATATAAACTTAAAATAATAATTAAAGATGATGGTATGATAATCATAATGACATATAAATTTTAATAAATGAAGATATGCATAAGACTCCCTATTGCTGATGAATATGGTACCCGAGCTATGTCAGCCTTTTCTGCTTTTATGCTACGTAATTGCTCAGCTGACGATTTTAATTGGGTAGAAAACGAGTAAAAACCGGCTTTGCATTCTGCATATTGACGCACCACAGAACCTTCTCCACATAACACTTTTGTGAAAGCCAGACCTTCCTATCCTTCCTCTCCCATAGCACCTTCATCTCGAGTATTTGGTTTACGGCTCCTAAGTCCTTCATTTTAAACTTTTCAGCCAACTGAGTTTTCATATTTGATATCCGACTTTTGCTATTCTCTGTAATCATTATATCATTGACATACAATAGCAAGATATAGAAGCTTCTATCATCATAGCTGCAAAAATATGCACAATAATTTGCCTCCAATCAATCAAATCCCAAACTCACCATAAAGGAATCAAATTGCTTGTACCAACACCTTGGTGCCTGTTTGAGACCATACAATAATTTGTTCAACCAACAAACCAACTCTTCCTTATCTTTTTCAATAAAACCTTCAAGTTGTGATATATAAATCTTCTATTCCAAATTGCCATATAAGAAAGCAGTCTTTACATCCATCTGCTCAAGTTTCAAATCCATATTGCTGCGATCGCCAAAATAACTTGAATAATAGTCAATCGAACCATCGGTGAGAAAATCTCATAAAAGTCAACTCCTGATTTCTGAGCATAATCCTTTACCACCAAACACAGCTTTGAATCTCTCCACATTTTCATCCGAATCCTTCTTTACTTTATATACCCACCGATAGCCAATCGAACTTCTTTCCTTTGGTAGAGTTACAAGTTCCTAAGTCTTGTTCTTTCAAAGTGCCTTCATCTCCTCTTCTATAGCATAATGCCACTTTCTAGCAATGGTGGATTCACAAGCCTCCTTATATGAAGTTGGCTCATCTTCATCTGCTAAAGCAATATAAGCACAAACATGATTAGCAGAAGGAATGAAAGAAGTAAGATAGTCATTATACCTAGAAGGATGTCTAATGACTCTCCTAGGCCACTCTGCTGGTGGTTCATCTAGAGAGATAGCATCTTTAGATGATTGTAAAGACTTTGTGCCTAGTTCATCAGCTATTGCTTAGTCATTTGATTGCACTTGCTCTAATTACTTCAGTTCCTGAAAGCGACGACGTGTCGATGTCCAGCTACCCACGGATCCGTCTCTTCTGCATGAGGCTGGCTGGATTTGTTGTGTTTTGGAAAGATGCTTTAGAGGGAAGCTAAGTTTTGCATGGAATAGTCAGACCATTCTTTCGCGTTCACACGCTTTTTCTTTGGTTTATTGATGGGATCCAAAATATTAAATTGTTTTATCTGGGGATTGACGTTACTTATCCTTTCATCCCGAGTCCATTCTCATCTTATCCTATTGATGGTGCCGGACGGTTGCATAGAATTTGACAAAATGAGATCTGATGGTGCTGTCTGTACCATTGAAAAATTCTTGCAATATTGCCAGATGGATGACAAGGGATGCCGAAGGCAAGGTCCATGGATAGGCCAACCAGATTTTGGCAGAGTTAGATCCTTCCCTTTCCTTGAACGAAAAGAATAGAAAGCATATCAGATCTACCGATCGGTATTAGGACTTCGAAAATCACCACCTGTAGAGATTTCATTTTTAAAAGTTGCACCTATCTTAGATAGAGAAGACAGTGCTGCGTTGCATTTTGTTATTGGTGCAATTTATCTATACACTTGGATTGATTGGGAATGAATCAAGAATATGCCGAACAAATTCGAAGTAATAGACAGTGAATTAGCATCTTGTTATTTGAGCAATTTATCTAGACATTTGGATTGATCGAGAACGAATCAAGGGGTTTTCCCGAACAAAAATTCAAAACAATATATAGACAATGGATGTTAATTATAAAAATAACTGAAATTCAAATTATTAATGGAACTCATGACCTCAAGTCACCTAGCTAAGCTCTCTTCAAATGGTTAGCATGATATGAAATGGTCAATAACATTATTTAGGCTTAACTAGGTTATAGCTTCTTTATGAACGAAAATGTAAATATTATCCTCTGTCCTTGTAAACCAAGGGTAATTAAAATGACCATCCTCTAGCCCCTAGCCTTCTCCACTTTGTTCAAAGTTTTCTACATTGCTATGGCAAAAAGCTACTTGGTAGTGCACAAGAGGGTTTCACAAAATCCCAAGATAAAGATAAACCATCAGCTATTTTAGGCCAAGATTTTCAAGCAACAAAATTTTGCTTGTCCTCTTGCAATATTTATGAGTTGTGATGTTGTTAATTTGATGTTTTATAAATTTTAAAAAATTCAATTTAAACTAAATAAAATAAAATAAAATATTAAAAAACTAACAATCATTATATTTTAATAAAGTGAGCCACAGGCCGTAGGAGAGGGTGATAGCGCCTGGAGCCAGTCATCAAGAAACATGAAGAGCTTGGGGACGGACATCAGCGGGAGGCAACGGGCATACTGTGCAGCACCACAGTCTCGACCGTCAGCCGTGGGCCGAACCCAAAGAGCACTCCCCACTCCAACCCCTCGCCGGTCGTCGCCAGCCCTTCCTCCGCCGTCCTCTTCCTCATCTCGTCGAGTATGAACAGCACGCAAGCGCTCGACATGTTCCCATATTCCTTCAGCACCTCTCTTGTGGCTCTCATCTTCTCCTTCTTTAGCCCCACCTTCTCCTCCACCTGGTCCAGTATTGCCGGCCCTCCTGGGTGCGCCGCCCAGAACACGGAATTCCAGTCGCTAATCCCAATTGACGGCGTAAGATACCACATTAGCTCATCATAGAGGAAAGTCTTTGCAATGGGTTTGGGCATAAATCCCATTAGCTCATCATTGAGGAAAGTCTTTGCAATGGGTTTGGCCATACAGTAATCAAAAGAAGGTTCGTAAGCTCCTCTTACCATATGAACTTGCAATTGCTTTGGCCATAAATCTTATTAACTCATCATAGAGGAAAGTCTTTGCAATGGGTTTGGCCATGCGTTAATTAAAAGGAGGTTCGTAAGCTCCTCTTACCATCTGAATTTGATCAAGTAACGACAACATTATGTATCTTAATGGGCAACCGAAGTCGCCTAATGGCTAATACCACAAATTCTTACCACCCCACTTTGAAGGGTCGACGATGGGCAGAAATTTCCTGGATGGCACAAGCGGGATTAAAGGAACCATACTTTTTGGAAACAGGATGCTATATATGACACAAAGCCACCACATCTTTAACCAATGCATTGCTTCAAGCAATACTAAATTTCTACATGCTGAATACCATGTCATTTGGTCCCACATTTACGGCCACCGTTCATTATAACGGTTCAAAAATTGCTTGATATGCGTGAGGGTAGCTGTAAGTCCAAATCAGGATATTCTCTTGGCACGGTTGAGTTGAATAATCTTGGCTGTTGAAACTATTATTTATGTTCAAATTCATTGCACAACAATAATATTTGTCAAATCTAAACCATGTCACTTAGTCAAATTATATGTTCGCTAATATCTCGTGCATGTGATGCATGCTGTAGGACATACAGTTTTTAATTTTTTAATAATAGATATATTCAAGAGAATAAGAAGGGCTTTTTTTGGGGGGAGATAAAGATAAGGATGGAAGTTGGCTGATATATTTGTAGTTCCATAATATTAATCACGATTTATATTGCCAGAAATTTATGAAAATAAAAAATCATTATGTTTCAATGGTCTTTGAATGATACATCATAAATATAGAAGCACATAACAAGAAGTATAGTCAATATGAAGTATAGTCAATACTAAGATGACGGATATGCCACAACATCAAGTACGCCAACCAAAGCAAACTACCTTACTTGATCTGTGAAGAATGTACATTTAATCTAAATAAACCTAATAAATTTTTTAAATAAAATGTGTTTGTCAAAAAATTTAACACCAGTACAGAATTGCACTGCATAAGTGCATTGCATAATTGATTTGAATAAAATGAATGTCAACTAAGGAAATGCAAAAAAAAAAAATTTAACATTATACAACATATTTATCAAAAATAATATATTTTTTAAAAACTCATATAATCAACAAATAACATATAATACAAATTGTATTTAAGAAGATTGCATATAATCAATAAATAACACAGATAATGTCACAAAATTCATAAAAAAATGGAACCTTAAAATTATTTTTCATAAATAAATAACAAATTAAGGGATAAATGGATATGATACCTCTACGAAAAGAGAGCAATAGCGGCAAGGGGGAGGGGGGTGACGCAATTGAGGGGGGATGCAGCAAAAAGGGGGGACGCAGCTAGGGGGGTTGGGTGCGGCCACCAAATCCAGTACAAAGGGACGTGGTGGGGGAGAGGATGTGGCCGAATGAGGGGGGTACGTGCAGCGACCAAAAAGGGATGTGGCAGGGGCAGAAGGGGGGGTGACGCACCCCGAGGGGGGGGATCGAGCAAGGAGAACGTAGCTGGAGAGTGGGCGATGCGGATCCGGAGGCGGGTTCTCCAGCAAGGGGTGGATCGAGCAGGGGGAATGCGGCCAGAGGGGGGGCACCGCAGCCCGGGGAGGGGAAGAGATCCAGTAAGGGGGGTGGGGGGATGCGATCGGAGGGGGAGTGACCCGGGGGGATCCAGTGAGGGGCCAGGAACTGAGGGGGCCAGGAATGCGGGGCGAGGGTGGGGCAATGGGGGGTAGGGGCGCTTGGCCACCAAAAAAAAAGAAAAAAAAGTGGGTGTGGGCACGGCAGTGCGCCTTGCTAACTAGCAACACGCACGCTGCATCGCTAACTTGCGTCGCTAGTTAGCGATGCACGCGGTGATGCCTCAGCATCGCTACGCGTATCGCTAATTTTATTCATAACTAATTCATTTTTAATTAGTCGCTGATTTTTTTGGTGAAGCTATGCTTCATTATTTCATTGCTGTTTAGTGGTGTTTATTTTTGGCGTCGCTAAAATATAAAATTCTTATAGTACATATCTTTGGCAAAAAACACTAATAGGTCTCAACCTGCTTGCCACCCATGATGATACAAGGAGTTGTCCACTGAAAATCTTCCATATAAAAACATGACTTCGTTGATGGGCACACTACAACGATTTTTTAATTAGACTACATCTAAAAAATGTAGTCTTTTATATATAGACTACGTTTTCTAAACCGTAGTCTATATGAGTGTAGTTAAAAGTGTGACTGTAATTAAAAGTCCCTCTTTTAGACTACGTTTTTAGACGTAGTTAAAAGTCAGAAAAATATAGTCTTTAAATACATTTAGACTATGTTTTTATCAAAAAATGCAGTCTATAACTGTACAAAAGACTATGCTTTGATCAAAAATTATAGTTAAAAGTTTAAAAAAAAAGTCTTTAAATGCATTTAGACTGCGTTTTTATCAAAAAAATATAGTTAAAAGTCAATAAAACGTAGTCTTTAAATACATTTAGACTACGTTTTTATCAGAAAATGTAGTTAAAAGTCAATAAAACATAGTCTTTAAATATATTTAGACTTTGTTTTTATCAGAAAATATAGTTAAAAGTCAATAAAATGTAGTATTTAAATATATTTAGACTACATTTTTATCAGATAAATATAGTTAAAAGTTAATAAAATGTCTTTAAATACATTTAGACTACGTTTTTATCAGAAAATATAGTTAAAAGTCAATAAAACATAGTCTTTAAATACATTTAGACTACATTTTTATCAAAATATGTAGTTAAAAGTTAATAAAATGTAGTCTTTAAATACATTTAGACGTTTTTATCAGAAAATATAGTTAAAAGTCAGTAAAATGTAGTCTTTAAGTATATTTAGACAACATTTTTATCAGAAAATGTAGTCTATTATGTACATTTAGACTATATTTTTATATTAAAAATGTAGTATAATATCAAATCCTATCATACAAACATATACTTTCAATTTTAAAAAAATCATATAAATATTGAATTAAAATATCCAATACTGTCATACAAACATATACTTTCAATTCCAAAAAACATTAAATACATTGAATTTAAATATCCAATACTATCATACAAACATCCATAATATTTTCAGATAATCCAAACTTCAATAAATGTTTCCATAACATTTCTTCAAATGAAACCTTGCAAGTACTCAACCCATTCTCTATGCATAATGTCGATCTCTTCTTGTTTATAAGTTTTCTTCTCGTTAAACTGTATATACATGCATAAGTTAATCAGAAAAGAGCACTAAATAACACATGATACAAAAATCTAAAAACATAAAAAGTACTACTTATATGAATCATGTACGCAATAATAACATACCTTTTCACATAAGTTACTCATAAAAAGAGCACTAAATAATACATGACATAAAAATCTAAAACCATAAAAAGTACTACTTATATGAATCATACACAATAATAACCTACCTTTTCATTGGTTGAAATGATATAATTCTCAATGATCTCCTTCATATACATGATGACATAATAGCCACATTCAACACCTGATGGTTGTTTTGGATACTTGAAAAATGAATTTAAAAGTTTTTATAAGATTCAAACAAATAACATATAATTTTATGAATTATTAAAAAGAATATGTAACTCAATATACCTTAATTGACTCCCAAGTAAGTGTTTTTCTTGTAACTCAGTCAGCTTTAGCATTGTATATTTTGAGTGCACTAATTTAACAAAGTATAATAATAGTGTGAGACTCAAATG
Organism: Calamus simplicifolius; assembly: GCA_900491605.1. NCBI lineage: Eukaryota > Viridiplantae > Streptophyta > Magnoliopsida > Arecales > Arecaceae > Calamus > Calamus simplicifolius. The sequence goes on along the minus strand of UESW01004118.1, from coordinate 511,309 downwards.
ATATAATCCAAGTAAATTACTACAAAATTAAAAAAATAAATACTTACGTATTAATAACATCTTTCAATTCTTTTCGCACTGAACGTCCAATAGAATCATAAAAATATACTTTATCCCCATGAGGGTCAATAACCACCAAGGACCAGTGATCCCTTCATAAACATAATAACAATAATCAACAACTTAATATCAAAAGTATCAATTTTTATTAAAAAACCATTTACCCAGAGTTATAAGGAGCTAAAAATAATTGATCCACATAATAACACTCTAATCTTTTAGTAATCAAATCTGATCGTGCTCTAGGCGATCCAGAGTGTACAAAGATCTATCTAGGGTCTTTGAAGCCATACATATTGAGCATGTTGACCCCATATTGATTTTGATGAAATGCAAAATAATTAAGTATTATACTAATCAATTAAGTACTGTGCAAATCAATTTAATATTGTGCTAATGTTATTTCTGTCAAGTTTAGTCAATTTTGGGTTATTCATCATAAAACAGTACACTTCATCTATCCCAGGTAAATTGTAATTCATGATATAATATGATTTATCTGACAAAATGATTTTTAGGATTAATTATATTTACATTATCTTGAATTTGATTCAATTATCCTACAAGCTCCTATTTATAACTCTATTATCACCGGATTATACTTATTCTCTATTGCCTTCGGATTGGATGCTTAATGCTTGAATCTTGGGTTACCAATCTTTGATTTAGAATACCAGAGTCTATTGCCTTCAGTTTAAATTTGGGTTGCCTTCGGTTGCCTTCGATTGCATTCGGTTGCCTTCGGACTACTGGCTTACTCAGTTTGCATAAATCCTATGGCTAGTCCCTTGTATTTGAAGATTGCCGATTCCTTGGCTTCTTATCTTGGCATACTAATGGATGGTGTTGGCATGCTAATTCTAAAATGCTCTCTATCGATTCTTAGGCATCTTATCTTGGCATACTAATGGATGGTGTTGGCATGCTAATTCTAAAATGCTCTCTGCCAATTCTCAGGCATCTTATCTTGGCATACTAATGGATGGTGTTGGAATTCCAATTCCAAATCACCCTCTGCCAGCTCTCTATTACTTGTTTTTGGAATTCCAATTCCAAAATGTCCTCTGCCGGCTGCCTATTACTTGTTTTTGGAATTGCAATTCCAAAATGTCCTCTACTGGCTGCTTGTTACTTGTTTTTGGAATTCCAATTCCATAGCTCTTTGATTCCAAAATTCCAGCTTGCTGCCGATTATTTTTGGAATGCTAATTTGACATTGTTAGCATGCCGTCTATGAGATTTTGGAATATCAACATCGACTAGCTTTTTCTTGAATTAAAATCTGGAATGCCGATTTCAAATTTTGGAATGTCAATTTGAAGATGCCCTCTGCCGGCTCCCTGTCACTTGGTGGTTGGGATGCCAACTTTTTTATTGGAATGCCGATTTAGGATTTTTGGCATGCTAATTTCTTGAATCAATCGGCTGGGCTCTTCTTAAAAGGATTTTGGAATGCCGACTCTATGTTTTGGAATGCCACTTTCACACTCTTTGTTACCATTTGGAATGTCCTCTCTTGGCCGGATTACTTCTTCTCACAATGGCTCTATTTTTGGTGTTCTGGTTATAAATAGAGAACATGAACAGTGTTTTCAATGAGCACAAACAACAACAAAAAAAAGGAGATAGAAGAGTGAAGAAAAATAGAAGAAAAAGATAGAGTGAAAAATATTGATTGAGAGAAAAATCATTTGAAAGAGAGATTTGTTTGAGGTTTGTTGAAGCATTGCTTTGGTTATTTTTTACCCACCGGAGCTCATTTATTGCTGATTCTTCAAGTGGTCTTCAAGCTTCATCTACCTTCATTAAAGAGCATTCAAAGCTACCTCGAAGACTTCTAATGCGCTGCTGCGTTCATTAAAGAAAGAAGCAACTTTGAGATTAGCTCTTCAAGTTGATAAGTACTTTTACTGCTTTAAATTTGCTCATATCTAGGAGGAGCTTGTTGTATTAAACATTCTATTACTTGTGCTTTGATTTGTTTCATAGTTGTGAAACGTGGTTGGATAGAGGTCTACCCGGATTGATTTGTAAGGTTCCCTTGTACCCGTAAACAAGAAGACTAGCTTAGAGGGCTAGTGTGTAAGGCTTGATTTCTTGTGCTTGTAAACAAGTTTGCTAGCCAGTTAGGCTAGTGGTGACTAGTGGAATATCCAAGGTATTCTTGGGGAGTGGATGTAGTGCAAGGTTGGCACCGAACCACTATAAATATTGTGTATTTGATTGTGTTTCATTTTCTATGATTGATTGTGTATTAGACTCACTTCACAACACGATAATCACTTGTAAAAGAATATAAGTGCACATACTTGATAGCCGATTAAATTTTTAAGAAACCCAATTCACCCCCCCTCTTGGGTTGCTAGATTTGGGCAACAAGTGGTATCAGAGCAGGTGCTCTTGTTGTTAAACCCTAAAATGTTTGGAGCTAAAGATTATGGCAACCTTGTTGAGTGAGGGACAATATACTAATAGGCCACCATTATTTAATGGCACAAATTACGGATATTGAAAATCTAGAATGAAAATTTTCATTCAAGCACTTGACTATGACCTATGGAGTATCATAGTAAATGGTCCTCACACACCCACAACTAGATTAGATAACATGGTGATTCCTAAATCAAAAATGGAATGGGATGAACATGATAAAAAGTTGGCTCAGCTCAATGCTAAGGCCGTGAATGTTTTATATTGCTCATTAGATGCTAATGAATTTAATCACATATCTACTTGTTTATCTGCTAAAGAAATTTGGGATAGATTAGAGGTTACCCATGAGGGTACTAATCAAGTAAAAAAATCTAAAATATGAATTATTTTAAGATGGATGCTAGTGAATTAATTTCTAAAATGTTTACTAGATTTACTGACAATATAAATGAACTTAAAAGTCTTGGTAAATCATATACTAATGCTGATCTTGTGAGGAAGGAATTACGATCTTTACCTAGGTCTTGGAAGGCCAAAGTCACTGCTATTCAAGAGGCAAAGGACCTTAATGTTTTACCCTTAGAAAAATTGTTGGGATCCTTAATGACTCATGAGCTTCAAATAAACAACACACCGATGAGGACGAGTCTAAGAAAAGAAGGACTATGGCTCTTAAAATTTCTGAGCTAAAGGAAGAGTTAGATGAATCTGAGGATGACAGTGATGATGAGGACATGGCCGTCATTACAAGAAAATTTAAGAGATTCATGAAAAGAAGAAAGTTTGGAGGAAAAAGAAAACCATTTACAAAAGGAGATGTGAATAAAGAAAAGAAAAAAGAAATTATCTGTTATGAATGCAAGAAGCCGGGACACTTTAAATCAGAATATTTACAACTAAAGAAAGGTCCTAAGAAATTTAAGAAAAAGGCAATGATGGCTACATGGAATGATTCTGAAAGTTTCAGCTCCGAGGGAGAAGAAAAGAATAAAGTGGCTAATCTTTGCTTCATGGCGGACAACGAGGAGGTGTGTCTTGCAACCCATGGATTTAAACAAAAATGATATCTTGATAGCGGATGTTCAAGGTACATGACTGGTGATGAATCACAGTTCATCACTTTAGAAGCTAAAGATGGAGGGATAGTCACCTTTGGAGATAATGTTAGTAATAGTGCCCTAGGCCTATTGTATGGACATGGTATTTTGAATATTTATGAACATTTACTATTATCATAATTTGCATGTTTATTATATAATAATGTCCTTGAATAATATTATGAATTATTCTAAATGTCCCTAATCGGTTATTGTTGTGGGAATAACAATAAATTAAGATTAGTATGAAATTTGATTGATATTCATGGGATGAATATGTGTATGAGATACAAATCAAATTTATATGTATTTGTTGAGAACAAATATTGGACAAGACCCGCCTTGAGATTAATACATGGATCAAAGTCATAAGTTAATCTCTAGTAGTTGTGTCATTAAATCCTTAGACCTGAGATTGCCATAGTTCTCAACATGAGGAATATTATGTTTTGACATAATCAAACGTTGTCTTTAACCGGATGATTATAAAGATTATGATTGAACATAATAAGAATCATGTAGTGAGATGTGAGTGATTAAGATGGAATTTGTCCCTCTTATTATAAGAGAGATATCTCTGGGCCCCTCGATGATTGAGACTGAGAATGCATGGCCATGCTCAAATGAATTGATGGAGATCAATATCATTTGTTTAGTCAGTCTAATTGGGTTTCGAGAAATTAAAGATAGAGAGATATAAGGTTGACTTTATCCATGCCTTATATTCTATCAAGATATCATGTGACAAAAGGATTATGTTAATAGCTACTTTAAGGTTGTCTCGGAACATGAGCTTTTCATTTAACTTGGGTAGTCATAATGTCTTGCTAGAGGCCGCTTATGACTTGTAGGTTCAAAATGTGATTTAGGCCTACTGCCAACGTTAATTGAACCTATAGGGTCGCACACTAAGAACGGACAATAATGGTTACGATTTGTTACTCTCTATATAATTTAAAATGATGAGATTATTTTAAATTACAAATAATAATTAGTTGTCATTTAGATTCGAGTTTAATTTTGAGAAAATTTAAATTCGTAATTTAAATTGTGACAAGTAATTAAATTGTTACATTTTCTTATTGGATAAGGAAATAATCCATAAAGTTTTTTTTTGGTTAAAAATATATATTCCTTATTTTGTAAGGAAAGGATTTAAATTGTTATTATTTAAAAGGAGTTTTAAATAAATATCAATTAAAATCTTAGTTAACCAAAATTCCTAGCAGGCTTGTATATATGTTCGATATATACGTTTTAGAGTCTGTGGGGCATTTGAAAGGTAACGTCGATTGGGGCATTTGAAAGGTCACGTCGATTGGGGCATTTAAAAGGTCACGTTTTGGGGCTTTTAAAGCGTCATATCTTTTGCCTTAAAAATGGAAAAAAGAGAGTTGAAAATGGGGTTCATTTTTGTGAAAAATGGAATGGTTGAACTAGCATTCAAAACCATTTTGGTGTCCGTTCGTGTGTGGATACTTGTAGAGGGTGATCGTCTTTCTGAAAGGCAGCACCTTTGAAGATCCGAGAAAACCCAACACAAGAACAGAAGGATTACATACTGATTAAAAAGGTAATAACAAAAGGTAATATTTTTGTTTATCCTTCTTTCGGTTTTTATGAAACGCATGTGATTCTTGGTGGGTTATAAATTTATTTTGTTTCCGCTGCAATTTTATTCCAATTAGATTGGGATTTTTCATTCCGTAACCCAACAGTGGTATCAGAGCCTCTTGCGTTTTCATAAAAATCGAAACTGCCATGTTTGATTGTATGTATGAGATGTATATGATCTTGGCATGGTTTGCGTTCTTGTATATATATATGATATTAGTGTTTGCACGAACGACATAGATAATAGGTTTTCTAAGGTGTTAATTGATGAATCTGTTTCCTGTAAGGATTCGTTAATATGATTAAAAATCCGAATGGGATATTGCAATTAAAGTGTTTAATATCTTGATATATGATTTCGGTGATGTCTTAATTAGATTAATACATGAACTGAATTCACATATCAATAAGGATTTATCAATTGCTGTTTATGGTGGTGCGGATGTGAGCCTTAAATTTATTGATGAGATCAATAAAATCAAATTTTAGGATGAAACTTTATTGTATCTCCAAATTTTAGGAACCGCAGTACTACCTAATCAGAGCGCCTTGTAAATTTAATTGGTTTTAAAAACATGCCTATTTTCTTTAATGCAATATGTATATGCTATATGATAACATGATATATTTTGCATGGTGTGTTGCTTTGCTTTGTATGGTGCATGGTATGGCCTTGTGACCAATATGATTGGCAGGTTTTTATTATTCTTTTACAAGGGTTGTAATTATCATATATATGGCCTGCGTGCTATTTTGTTTCATTATAATTTTTCTTTTACTTTTAGTAGTATTTGTTTATTTATTGTAATAAAGCAAGAAGACAAAGCAAACCATTTAAAATCCTGCAATCCAACCATGGTGATAGAGGAGCTAGGTGTCTATGCACATGATGATGGTCAAGTAGACATTATGGTGTTGCTCATTATTACCTAGGATTGACCATTGATCTTCATATTGGCTTATGAAGATCAATCTTGATAAGGTCATACTATGACATGTTTATTATATACATGTATGAGATGCTATGTATGATGTTTCATAAGTATGTGATGCTATGTATGATATCAATGAGTATGTGATACTAAATGCATGATGAGATCTGTTAATCTATCTAGATCCCTCACATAAAATCTTAAGTTGACATGCCATCCATATTTGAACACTTGTCAAGGCTTTATCACCTTAATGTGGGTTCTACCAAAGTAGAAGTACATTGGGTTACATTAGTGAGGCAAGATGGGTAATGGTGCTACCCATATGTTTAAAAATGGTTTAACTTAATTAGGTTATCAAAACGGTTTTGGGCCTAATGGCATGAGATGGGATTTAAACATGCCGAGACATATGATGTCATAATCCCATAAATTTCTAAGAGTTGCATGAGTTGCAATTGGTAAGAGTTACCTACCTAAAAAACTTAATTTTAAGCGTCATGCCAAAGCTGACTTAAAGTTGAGTATAAATATGGATCTTAGCTCACTAAATTAATATGATTTTATCATTGAGGGTTGTTAATTTAGTGGGAGTTTTCATAATCAAAATACTTAACGAACTTTGCATTTATTGTAGATGGCCAACAATGATAACAATTCTACTATGTCACTGCGATCAATCCTTGCGAAGGACAAACTTACTGGGACTAATTTCCTTGACTGGTTTCAAAATTTGAGAATTGTTCTCAAACAAGAAAGGAAGCTTTATGTCCTGGATCAACCTCACCCTGAAGAACCAGCCGATAATGCTTCTAGAGCTGAAAAGAATGCTTATGAGAAGCATCATAATGACTCTATTGATGTTGCATGCTTGATGCTAGCTACCATGAGTTCTGAACTTCAGAAAGATTTGGAAAACATGGAAACTTATGATATGATTGTCAATCTAAAGGAAATGTTCCAGCAACAAGCAAGGCAAGAAAGGTATGATACTACCAAGGCATTGCACTCTTGTAAAATGGCTGAGGGTGCTTCAGTTAGCGCTCATGTGTTGAAAATGAAAGGCTATATTGAGCACCTTGATAGGCTTGGATTTCCAATGAGCCAAGAGTTGGCAACAGATTTGATCCTAAATTCACTTCCTGATAGTTATGATCAGTTTATCATGAACTATAACATGAATGAAATGGACAAATCAATTTCTGAGCTGCATACGATGCTTAAAACTGCTGAACAGAATATTAAGTCCAAGCCTGGCCATATTCTGATGGTTCAAAAGGGAAAGGGCCTTATGAAGAAAAGAAAAGGAAAGGGTAAGGGAAGGGCTGGAAAGTCCAATGCTCAACCCAAGCCCAATCCTAAACCCAAGGCTAAAGCCCCAAAGGAGGGTGTCTGTTTCTTTTGCAATGAACCTGGTCATTGGAAGAGAAACTGCAAGCTGTATTTGGAGGATCTAAAGAAGAAGAAGAAGACTGGTGAGACCGGTTCTTCAGGTATTTATGTTATAGAGATTAATTTCTCTCCTTCTAGTTCCTGGGTATTAGATACTGGATGTGGATCTCACATTTGCACAAATGTGCAGGGGCTCAAAAGGAGTAGACAACTGAAGAAGGGCGAAGTTGATCTTCGAGTAGGCAATGGAGCAAAAGTTGCTGCTTTAGCTGTAGGAAGTTATGAACTTTCTTTGCCCAGTGGGCTTTTGTTAGTTTTGAACAATTGCTATTATGTTCCTACAATGTGTAGGAATATTATTTCAGTTTCTTGTTTGGATAATGATGGTTTTTCTTTTATTATTGAGAATAATAATTGCTCCATTTATCATAAAGACATGTTCTATGCAAATGCCGAATTACTAGATGGTCTTTATGTTTTGAATCTTCAAAAATCCAACAATTCTTCTGTCTATAACATAACTACTAAGAAATTTAAGTCCAATGACTTAAATTCAACCTATCTTTGGCATTGTCGCCTTGGCCATATAAATGAGAAACGCATATCAAAACTCCATCAAGATGGACTTTTGAACTCATTTGATTTTGAATCATATGATACATGTGAATCTTGTCTATTGGGTAAGATGACAAAGGATCCCTTTACTGGACACAGTGAAAGGGCCAATGAATTATTGGGCCTAATACATACAGATGTATGTGGACCATTAAGTTCAGAAGCCATAGGAGGTTACAAGTACTTCATTACATTTACTGATGACTTCAGTAGATATGGTTATGTCTACTTGATGAGACACAAATCTGAATCATTTGAAATGTTTAAATCTTTTCAATATGAAGTACAAAACCAACTTGGCAAGACAATCAAGGCACTTCGATCTGATCGAGGTGGAGAATATTTGAGCCAAGATTTTTATGACCATCTTAGAAGTTGTGGAATCATTCCACAGCTAACTCCTCCTGGAACACCGCAATGGAATGGTGTGTCTGAAAGAAGGAATCGAACCTTATTAGATATGGTTCGATCTATGATGAGTCTAACAGATCTTCCACTTACCTTTTGGGGTTATGCACTTGCCACAGCTGCGTTCACACTAAATCGAGTTCCAACCAAAGCGGTTGAAAAGACGCCATATGAGATGTGGAATGGTAAAAAGCCCAGTTTGTCTTTTCTTAAGATTTGGGGTTGTGAAGCTTATGTAAAACGTCAAGTTTCAAATAAGCTGGAACCCAAGTCTGATAAATGTTTTTTTGTGGGATATCCTAAAGAGACTAAAGGATACTACTTTTACAATCCCATTGAGAACAAAGTGTTTGTTGCTCGGAATGGTGTCTTTCTAGAAAGGGAATTTATTTCTAAAGGAACCAGTGGGAGCAAGGTACAAATCGAAGAGATTCGAGAACCACAAGATAACATTGAACCGCCTGTGGATGCTCAAAGTCAACAAACCACTGTTGACACACCACCTGTAGCACAAAAGTTACGTAGATCTGATAGGATACGTCATGAGCCCGAGAGATATGGATTTCTTGTGACTGATAATCATGATGTATTGTTAGTGGATCAAAATGAACCTACTACCTATCAAGAGGCTATGTTAGATCCAGACTCTGAGAAATGGTTAGAGGCCATGAAGTCTGAAATCCAATCCATGTATGATAATCAGGTATGGACCTTGATTGAGCCACCTGAAGGTACAAAGACTATTGGGTGCAAATGGGTTTTCAAAAAGAAAACTGACATGGATGGTAAAGTGCATACTTACAAAGCAAGGCTAGTTGCAAAAGGTTTCAAACAAACTCATGGTATAGACTATGATGAAACTTTTTCACCTGTAGCCATGCTTAAGTCTATTAGAATTCTTATTGCCATTGCTGCATATTATGACTATGAGATTTGGCAAATGGATGTTAAAACAGCGTTTCTTAATGGAAACTTACTTGAGGATGTGTACATGACACAACCTGAGGGTTTTGTACAACCTGAGAATTCTAGTAAAGTATGCAAGCTTCAAAGATCCATTTATGGTTTGAAGCAGGCTTCTCGGAGTTGGAATCTTCGTTTTGATGAATCAGTCAAAGAGTTTGGATTTATCAAAAATGAAGATGAACCTTGTGTTTACAAGAAAGTTAGTGGGAGC
>UESW01004118.1:444624-499898 GCA_900491605.1 Calamus simplicifolius | reverse complement strand
CAAGAGAGGATACTTGCCTATGTCTCATGGTATTACACTCAGCAAATCTCAGTGTCCTAACACAAAAGATGAGCGAGAGCGCATGAGTAAGATTCCTTATGCTTCAGCAATAGGATCTATCATGTATGCTATGTTGTGCACTAGACCAGATGTCTCTTATGCTTTAAGCATAACGAGTAGATACCAGTCAGATCCCGGTGAGAGTCACTGGACGACGGTCAAGAACATTCTTAAGTATCTGAGAAGATCTAAAGATATATTCTTGGTGTATGGCGGATTGGAAGATGTTCTAGTTGTAAGTGGTTACACAGATGCAAGATTTCAATCTGACAAAGATGATTTCCGATCGCAGTCAGGATATGTGTTTTGTTTAAATGATGGTGCTGTTAGCTGGAAGAGTTCGAAGCAAAGCACTGTTGTTGATTCTACAACTGAAGCTGAATACATAGCAGCATCTGATGCAGCAAAGGAAGCAGTTTGGATCAAGAAGTTCATTACTGACCTTGGAGTGGTTCCTAGCATCACAAATCCTGTTGATGTTTATTGTGAAAATAATGGTGCTATCGCTCAAGCAAAAGAACCTAGGTCACATCAGCGATCCAAACACATTCTTAGGTGTTATCATCTCATTCGAGAAATCATTAAGAGAGGTGACGTAAAAATATACAGAGTTCCAACAGATGACAATATTGCTGATCCATTGACTAAGCCTCTACCACAAGCAAAGCATGATCGTCATGCTAGGTTCATAGGTATTAGATACATTGATGAGTGGGCCTAGTGCAAGTGGGAGATTGTTAGTAATAGTGCCCTAGGCCTATTGTATGGACATGGTATTTTGAATATTTTGAACATTTACTATTATCATAATTTGCATGTTTATTTATAATAATGTCCTTGAATAATATTATGAATTATTCTAAATGTCCCTAATCGGTTATTGTTGTGGGAATAACAATAAATTAAGATTAGTATGAAATTTGATTGATATTCATGAGATGAATATGTGTACGAGATACAAATCAAATTTATATGTATTTGTTGAGAACAAATATTGGACAAGACCCGCCTTGAGATTAATACATGGATCAAAGTCATAAGTTAATCTCTAGTAGTTGTGTCATTAAATCCTTAGACCTGAGATTGCCATAGTTCTAAACATGAGGAATATTATGTTTTGACATAATCAAACGTTGTCTTTAACTGGATGATTATAAAGATTATGATTGAACATAATAAGAATCATGTAGTGAGATGTGAGTGATTAAGATGCAATTTGTACCTCTTATTATAAGAGAGATATCTCTGGGCCCCTCAATGATTGAGACTGAGAAATGCATGGCCATGCTCAAATGAATTGATGGAGATTAATATCATTTATTTAGTCAGTCTAATTGGGTTTCGAGAAATTAAAGATAGGAAATATAAGGTTGACTTTATCCATGCCTTATATTCTATCAAGATATCATGTGACAAAAGGATTATGTTAATAGCTACTTTAAGGTTGTCTCGGAACATGAGCTTTTCATTTAACTTGGGTAGTCATAATGTCTTGCTAGAGGCCGCTTATGACTTGTAAGTTCAAATGTGATTTAGGCCTACTGCCAACGTTAATTGAACCTATAGGGTCGCACACTAAGAACGAACAATAATGGTTACGATTTGTTACTCTCTAAATAATTTAAAATGATGAGATTATTTTAAATTACAAGTAATAATTAGTTGTCATTTAGATTCGAGTTTAATTTTGAGAAAATTTAAATTCGTAATTTAAATTGTGACAAGTAATTAAATTGTTACATTTTCTTATTGGATAAGGAAATAATCCATAAAGTTTTTTTTTGGTTAAAATATATATTCCTTATTTTGTAAGGAAAGGATTTAAATTGTTATTATTTAAAAGGAGTTTTAAATAAATATCAATTAAAATCTTAGTTAACCAAAATTCCTAGCAGGCTTATATATGTTCGATATATACGTTTTAGAGTCGGTGGAGCATTTGAAAGGTAACATCGATTGGGGCATTTGAAAGGTCATATCGATTGGGGCATTTAAAAGGTCACGTCGATTGGGGCTTTTAAAGCGTCATATCTTTTGCCTTAAAGATGAAAAAAGAGAGTTGAAAATGGGGGTTCATTTTTGTGAAAAATGGAATGGTTGAACTAGCATTCAAAAATCATTTTGGTGTCCGTTCGTGTGCGGATACTTGTAGAGGGTGATCGTCTTTCTGAAAGGCAGCACTTTTGAAGATCCGAGAAAACCCAACACAAGAACAGAAGGATTACATATTGATTAAAAAGGTAATAACAAAAGGTAATAACAAAAGGTAATATTTTTGTTTATCCGTCTTTCGGTTTTTATGAAACGCATGTGATTCTTGGTGGGTTATAAATTTATTTTGTTTCCGCTGCAATTTTATTCCAATTAGATTGGGATTTTTCATTCCGTAACCCAACAGATAATGGCCAAGGTAAAATCATTGGCATTGGTAAAATTGGTGTCACACCTCATGCATATATTGAAAATGTCTTGTTAGTTAATGGTTTAAAGCATAACTTGTTAAGTATTAGTCAATTATGTGACAAAGGTTTCAAAGTGATTTTTGAATCATCTGTTTGCATTGTTTCAAATCCTGCTGATAATTGCATGAAACTTATTGGTCACAGGCATGGAAATGTTTATACTGTTAATTTGAATGATTTAAATGACCATGACTTTGATTGTTTAGTTGCTATGAATGCTAAAATTGCTGAATCAAGTTGGTTATGGCATCGTAGACTTGCATATGTTAGCATGGATCTTCTTTCAAAACTACTTAAAAAGGATTTAGTCAAAGGTTTACCAAAATTTAATTTTAAAAAAGATAAGATTTGTGATGCATGTCAACTAGGAAAACAAACTAGAGTTTCATTTAAATCTAAAAATATGATTTCAACCAATAGACCATTAGAAATTTAGAATTATTGCATATGGATTTATTCGGACCAACTAGAACTGCAAGTTTAGGAGGAAAACGTTACGGTTTTATAATTATTGATGATTTCTCTCGATTTACTTGGGTTTTATTTTAGCTAGAAAAGATGAAGCATTTTCTACATTTCAAAAATTATTTAAAAAGATTACAAATGAAAAGGGAGTTTCGGTTTTATCGATTCAAAGTGACCACGGAAAAGAATTTAAAAATCATTTCTTTGAAAGTTTATGCAATGAGCATGGCATTAATCATAATTTTTTCATACCTAGAACACCTCAACAAAATAGGATTGTAGAAAAAAAAATCGAACCTTGAAAGAAATGGATCATACCATGTTGTGTGAGATCAATCTCCCAAAGTACTTTTAGGCAGAAGCAATCAACACCTCATGTTACATTTTAAACCAAGCCTTGATTAGACCTATTTTGAAAAAGACCTCTTATGAGCTTTACAAAGATCGAAAACCCAACATCTCATATTTTCGTATTTTTGGATGTCAATGTTTTATATTGAATAATGGAAAATCAAATCTTGACAACTTTGATCCAAAATCTGATGAAGGTATTTTTCTTTGTTGCTCTTCTTCTAGTAGAGCCTACAGAGTTTTCAATAGAAATACTTTAGTAATAGAAGAGTAAATTCATGTTACTTTTGATGAAACTAATGATCTTCTAATAAGAGAGAGAAAGGCTATTGATGATGCAAGAGAAATTGAAAATCAAGTGAAGGAAATTACTTTGGAGGAAAAAGAAGATGCAAATATTCAAACCAATCAAGAAGAGGTAAATCATGAAGAAATACAAGGTAATAATGACCTAAAAAAGGATTCGAGGTATGTACACAATCACCCTAAGGAATTTATCATTGGTGATATCTCGCATGGTATTAAAACTAGATCTTCATTTAAAGATACTTATAACTTAGCATTTGTATCCCATATTGAACCTAAATGTTTTGAAGATGCTAAAGATAACATAGAATGGATAAATGCTATGCATGAAGAATTAAATCAATTCGAAAGAAATAATGTATGGACGCTAGTTAATAGACCACATGATCATCCAATTATTGGGACTAAATGGGTATTATAAACAAGTTGGATGAGCATGGTAATATAGTTAGAAACAAAGCCAGACTAGTAGCTAAAGGTTATTGTCAAGAAGAAGGAATTGATTTTGATGAAACTTATGCTCATGTTGCTAGACTAGAAGCCATAAGATTATTACTTACTTTTGCATACTTTATGAATTTCAAATTGTATCAAATGGATGTTAAAAGTGCTTTCCTAAATGGATATATTGCCAAACAAGTGTTTGTCGAGCAACCACTAGGATTTGAGAACCACTTGTTTCCAAACCATGTTTTGAAATTGAACAAAGCATTGTATAGTTTGAAGCAAGCTCCTCGAGCGTGGTATGAACGATTAAGCAAATTCTTGATTAGCAATAAATTCATTAGAGGAAATGTTGATACAACACTTTTTATTAAAAGAGAAAATGATGATATGCGTATTGTCCAAATTTATGTTGATGACATCATTTTCGGTTCTACTAATGAAATACTATGTCAAGACTTTGCTAAGCTTATGCAGGGAGAGTTCGAGATGAGCATGATGAGAGAATTAAACTATTTTTTTGGACTACAAATCAAGCAGGGTGATGATGGAATCTTCATTTACCAAAGCAAATATATCAAAGAAATGTTAAAGAAATTTGGCATGGAGACTTCTAAGTTTATCGGTACACCTATGAGCTCCTCTTGTAGACTAGACTTTTGTAGTACTGATAAAAGTGTTGACTTAAAATTGTTTATGCATGTGTGCTAGATATCAAGCTAACCCTAAGAAACCTCATTTATTAAACATTAAGAGAATATTTAAATATTTGAGTGGTTCAGTAAACTTAGGATTATGGTATGACAAACAATTTAGCATAGACTTAATAGGGTATACTGATTCAGATTTTGCAGGCTGTAAATTAGACAGAAAATCTACTAGTGGAACTTATCAATTTTTAGGTGTTAATTTAATCTCATGGTTTAGCAAGAAACAAACTTCAGTGGCACTGTCCACAGCTGAGGCTGAGTACATTGCGGTTGGAAGTTGTTGCGCTCAAATCTTATGGATTAAACAACAACTAGAAGATTATGTTATCAAACTTAAAAATATTCCAATAAAATGTGATAATACTAGTGCAATCAATTTAACCAAAAATCCTATTCAGCACTCTAGGACAAAACATATAGAGATTAGGCATCATTTTATTAGGGATCATGTTAATAATGGTAATATTATGCTTGAGCATGTTTGTAATGATTTGCAGCTCGCTGATATTTTCACAAAACCCCTTGATGAATCAAAATTTTGTGAAATTAGAAGAGAGCTTGGTATGCTTGACCCTTTAATTTAAATGAGTCATCATGATTGTTTAATTTATATACTCACCTATACCCATCATGATTGCATGAATTTTATGTCATATGAATTGCAACTGTTTGATCTTCATACTTCTCATTTTTTAATATTTTATTGGATCAATTTAAATTATTTCGGATGATGTAATGAATGAACGGAATCTTTTATTTGGCATTTTAATCGGTCTACCAATTTTCATGCTTTGGCATTCTACTTTTTGTCAACCGGTCTCTTAGTTTTCCTATTTTGGAGTACCAACTTTGCAAAATTGGAATTCCAATATTGAAAAAGGGAACCGGCTGCTATTTACTTCCTCTTGCTTCCAATTTCTTTCTTCCCAAGCCGTGCTTTACCAATTTCTTCAAGTCCAAGCCGACCGGTCCTCTCCTTCTCTTCCACTTCTTCATTTCAACTTCAAATCCCATTGATTTCTTTGGATCTATGGCTCTGAAAGGTAAATCTGTGCGTGGATCATTATCCCGAGGCATTAGTGAGTGCTCTCCCTCTAATCCTTCAAGCTTTCAATGTATGATTAGAAGTCTGTAGCATTTGAAAAAATTATGGATTTTGAGTTTCTATTTTCTGAAAATTTTTCCATTAGAGAAAATCTAGCTTATCAAGGTTGGGAACACTTACTTAAGACAAACCTACCCATTTATCCCGATCTTGTTAAAATTTTCTATCATAATATTAGTTTTGGGAATGATAGAGTAACTTCAACTGTTAAAGGTGTTAGAAATGAATTTGATGAAATTTCTTTGAGTCAAATTTTAAACATTTCAAGTACTGATTCCGGTGATGATACTCTTGAAGATAGAAAGTTTAATTAGAGACTATTCTGGATATTGATGATGCTTCTAATATTGATCGTATTTTTGCTAAAGATCTGAATGTGGAAATGAGATTACTTCATAGCATTGTTTCTCATTGTCTTACTTCTAGGAGTGGTAGTTTTGATTATGTGAATGACCGAGACTTAACATTCATGTTTCATATTGTAACCCAAACTCATCTACACCTGCCTAGAAAAATGATTTGTGTGATGAGAGAGGTTGTTAGTAGATCTAGAGCTGGCCCTACCCTATGGTCTACTTCTTACCCATGTATTTAATGATTTCGATGTTAATGTTAGGGGTGAGAATGTATATCACCTTAGCAATAATGATGTTTACAATGAACGTGTCTTAACTCGTATGGGTTTTGCTAAGGTAGATGACCTTTGGACTAGGCGCAAAGGAAAAATGTAAGAAAACATGCACTTGTCAAGGGGGAGCAACCTACTACTGTGCCTCAGGAATTTTCTATTGAACATCTGAATTACTCTTCTATTCCTGCTGAAAATCAAAATTATCTTTCTGATTCTAATGTACCTCAGAATTTTACTTCTATGTTTACTGATCCTCCTACAAACTACATTGATATGTTTGCCGAGAAAGGTTTTATGCCTTTGGACCCCAATCCTTCTATTAATATTAATCCGTCCTTTGTTAACAATCCTACTACTGATCCGAATCCACCCAATGTTCCACCATCCGCTCAGAATCCTTTCCAACCAACACTACAAGAGAAATAAAATATTGCGACGCCCAAATGCGTCGCAATTGCGTCGCTAAACATGCTATTGCGATGCAATAGCGACGCAATGACGGCGTCGCTCAGATGTCCGTCGCAATATCCATTTGTCGCAATTGCGTCGTAATATTGCGACTCTCTGTGATGCAACATTGCGTCGCAATATTGCGATGCATCCATATGCGTTGCTAAATTAAAAATTAAATTATAATATTTAAAATTATTATTAAATATTGCGATGCACTCAATTGCGTCGCAATATTGCGATGCATTTAGTTGTCGCAATATTTAATAATAATTTTTTTGATATAATAGCGACGCCATTTGCGTCGCTAAAGAGTCGCAAATAAAAAATTTGAGAAAATATTGCGACGCAAGGTCATTGCGTCGCAATATTTATTAAAAATATTTTAGATATAATAGTGACTCAATTTGAGTCGCTAATGCATCGCTATTAAATTTTTTTATATTATTGCGACGCCAGGTCATTGCGTCGCAATATTTAATAATAATATTTTAAAAATATTAGCGATGCAATTGCAGTCGCTAATGCGTTGCTAAATAAATATTTTTTAAAAAAATAAAAATTTAAAATTTAAAAAGGTTTATACAATTTCGTTACATTTAAATATTGATCGAAACATTCTTCACTCATATTGATCCAAACAAGAATCATTCAATTTCCAAAAATAATTCATATATTAAAATTTTGAAGTTTTCATGTACAACATAAAAAAAGAAAAGAAAAATACATCAAGAATCTGGGCGATCACGTGGAGGCTGTGGAGGCTGAAGACTCTGCGACAAGCGGCTAACCATATCCCGCAAATAATGCATCTCATCTCGCATGTCTGCAATCTCCTGATCCTGGCCTCGCATACGATCCTCGAAATCCTGCTCGACCTCCTGGCGAACCTCCTCTGCAATAGATCTGCGAAGGTCATGTAAACGCTCAGGAGGAAGATCACCAGAAAGTCGCGAGCTGGAGGCCTGATGGGGAAAATATGTAGAAGCTCTAGTGCCCAGACCATAGACCCTGCGGTCTCGTGGCTGGGCACCAATAGCCTCCAAAAACAGACGCCGACTCTCCTCTGCTGAGAGTTCGACGGGTGTCTCCCCATCAGTAGAGTCGACCTACGATGCCTGGGAGTGAAGCTCCTCGACTCGTGTCTTTAAATTATGAAATCAACAATAAATGAGTTAATAAATTTCTTGAAATAAAATTTTAGAAATTAAACAAATACTACATAAATCTAATTTCTTACCGCAACCTTTCATGATCGCGTGTCGACCCAGGAACCGTCTCTCCTGGTGTGTCGCCCTGAATAGATGAAACTCACCAGGATCTCCGCCCTCCTGCTCAGACTATAACACTAAAAAAATGATATTAATACAAATATTTGTAAATAACTAAAATAGTAATTAAAATATTTATGTTTTCTTACCATACGCCGTCTGTGCTCCTGAATCGAAATGGAGCCCGAAGTATGGCGGGAGATACCCGTGCCAGGACCGCCCTTCTCAGATCGGCGGTTCGTGCTGGCTGATGCGGACCTCCTGCGCTAGCCATTGGACTGCCAGGCCTGCTGCCACTCATACAAAATACCCTCTGGCACGTGCGCAGGACGCTGACCCAATGACCTCCAACGATGAAGCATGTCGGAGTATCGGCGTCCCGTCAGAGCCTCCCATGCTGCCCTAATGGCATCATGGCTGGCAGGATCCCACGTATACTTTTTCTGCATTAAAATAAACAGTTAGTTTCTGAATTTATTAAGATTAAGAAATTTTATATCAGTGATAAATTGTATTTAATAAGTTTACCTGAAACTCAGAAAAATAAAACTCCCTCGTGGCTGGAGATACGTGGTGCCAATCGTAGCCACTGTGATCTGCACGCCTCTGAAATACGGCGCTGATGTGGCTGGATACATGATGCTGCTCAATAAATCTGTTAAAAAATGCATGTTTATAAGTAATTGACTTAAAAATATAAACATATATTTTTAATTAGTATATACTTACAGCCCCTGAGCATCGAGTCGAAGTACGGTGCAGCCGATGGTGGAAGAACTCTCGGAGGTATGTGCCGATCGGCTGGATGGTAATACTGCTGGAGAGATCAAAGGCTGTGCGACTGCTGGAGATCCGAACTCTCCATCTCCGACGCTCATATGATCTGATGCAGTAGGGCTACGTCCCTGCTCACTCCGTCTGTCGTCGGTAGATCTACCTCTGCCCGTCATACTGAAAATACTAAAGATTCATACAATTAAATTACGATTAATGATTGACTATGTAAAAATTTAACACTTATAAAAAAAAGTTAAATTTTAAAAAACCTCTATGTTTAATCGGTGTCATTTGTTTCATGAAATGTTGGTTCAACATCCGATGCCGTATCGGACTGCGATTCAGTTTCATTATCATCGAAAGGAAACCGAACATTTGCATCCGCAATTTCTTGGACATCACCATTTGGATCTCTAAGTGATGTTTTAGGAGCCCTTGTGTCGTCCTCAATTGCATGCATTTCTGATGAGGACATCACTTCGGACCAGAGTTTGGGTCAGTCGAACCAGTCCTTGGATGTTCCTGTACCAGCATCCCAGAGTCAGCAGGCCACGTCAGGGAAGACCACACCAGATAATCTACGAAGGTCCAAGAGGTTGCAGAACAAACGGGCTTGAAATTTCCTGTGTCGGACTGGGCCCAAACTTGGCTGGTCACATGGAAACGGGCTGCTGATTCAAAGTCATTGCCTTTGGCCATGAGCTGCTGTGGATTTTGGCCATCCGGGCTCGTTTGATAGGAGTTTTGGGCCTATTTTCGTTTTTAATGGCATAGTTGTAATTTTTAACAAAACTTATGATGTTAGGGTTTTATCTCTTTTATTTAAGTTGGTTTTGGGCGGCCGTCAGAGGCAGAGAAGAAAGACGCTGTTTTAGATTTCCTTTTTTTTTCTTGAATGGAGATGAATGTTTTTTTTTTCTGATTCAAAACAATTGAATTGAAAATTCAATTGCTCTTCCTTTAAATTTTTTCCCTTTTCTTGTCAAGATTCGAACCAAACCTGGACGAATTCTTTTCTCGCAGATTAGATCGTTCTTGAGTTGCAGGCGTTTTGAATATCGCCCTGCATCAACTTGGTATCAGAGCCTTGATCCATTCCTTCCATTACCGCCTTGATCCATTCCTTCCATTACCGCCTTGATCCATTCCTTCCAAACCCAAATATCAACCCTACCGAAATTTGATCCAATGGAGCAGAAGAACAATGATCAATCCCTGAGAGACGCCGTGAGAGATGCTATGCAAGACGCCATGCGAGACCAGCACCAGGTGATGCAACAGATGATGCAAACCATGCAGGCGATGATGGCGCGGCTGGAGGTGCAGAATCGTGCCCAACCCCTTCGAGTGGAGGAGCGTGATGAAATTGATGGAGGTAGGGAGAGGGGTTTCGAAAATCTGGAGGCACCACCAATTCGAAGAGGGCAACAGAGGCCTGATGTTGGACTTCCAAGGTATGTCGATCAACCTCCTATTTCGAAAATCAGAATCGGTGGGAAGCAGGCTTCAGGGTCGAAATTCCAGAGTTTAAAGGAGGAATTAACCCAGACGAGTATGTTGATTGGACCCTTCAGGTCGATGATGTTTTTCGTCTGAAGGAGGTGCCCTTAGACAAGCAGGTACCGCTTGTCACAATTCGATTCAGAGATAGGGCTGCTGCTTGGTGGCATGCGCAGCACTATCGTAGATATATGGATGGGAGACCTCCATTAGCGTCATGGGCAGCGCTAAAGCAGGAGATGAACAGGGAGTTTTTGCCTCCGAACCATGAGCAGATTTTGTATTCGAAGTTGCATGGTTTGACGCAAGGTAGTCGGAGCGTCGAGGAGTACACAACTGAATTTTATCGATTGGTTGCACGAAATCGGTTGATTGAGGCTGAACCGAGATTGATAGCCATGTATCTTCATGGCTTGCGGCTGCCAATCCAAGATGCACTGGCTGTGCATCGAATTGATAGCGTAGGAGATGCGCATATGAGGGCTCAGGCAGTGGAAAAGAGCTTGATGAGAAACAGGGGGTTTCAGAGCAGAGGGGGTTTTACTACGGGCCAGAGTTCAGGGCAGAATTCAGGGGGCAAATTTATGCCTCCAGTAGCGAGGCCGCAGGCATCAGTACCTCCAAGACCAACAGGGTCGAATGGAACCTCAGGTTCTCAGGCGAGAGTGGGCAGCAACAGGGCTAACATTCGGTGCCATCGGTGTCAGAATTTGGGGCACTATGCCAATGAATGCCCCAAGGCGCGAGCTCAGTTGTATATGGAGGATTATATGGAGGATGAAAATGGAGGAGAGTTCCCTGAGGATGAGGAATTTAATGATGAGCTGTGTGTTATTGATCCGGACCATATTCAAGGGGAGAGCTTGGTGATACGAAGAATGTGTCTGGCGCCGAGATCAGATGAAGATTGGCGTCGGCATGACATCTTCACAACGAAATGTTTTGTGGCTGGCAAAACATGTCGTGTTATCATAGACTCTGGCAGTTGGGAGAATGTGATAGCAGAGGAGGCTGTGAAGAAGCTGGGGTTGCAGACAGACCCTCACCCACATCCATATAAGCTCGGTTGGGTGAACCGAAATGCAGACATTCAGGTCAGCCGAAGGTGTAAGTTGTCACTGTGTTTTGGTCCTCATTTCGAGACAACTATTGAGGCGGATGTTGTTCCAATGGATGCTACTCACATCATACTGGGGCGTCCATGGCAGTTTGATAACAAGGCAGTGTACAACGAGTAGAGGAATTGGAGGAGGTGCCATTGGATGAGGCTCGTCCCGACCGAACTATAAAGATTGGGTCGCTGCTCAAAGGAGAGTCTCAGCGCAGATTGATCAGGTTCCTCCGAAGCAATGCTGACATCTTCGCCTGGTCCGCCTCTGATATGCCTGGGATCAGCCCCGAGGTTCTCGTCCATCATCTCAACGTGGACAAGATGCACAGGCCCGTCAAGCAGAAAAAGAGAAGCTTCGCCCTGGAGCAACAAAAGGCCATTGAAGAAGAGGTAGACAAACTCATCAAGGCTAATTTCGTCCGGGAGGTAAATTATCCGAGCTGGCTATCAAACGTCGTCATGGTGAAGAAGTCGAACGGCAAATGGAGAATCTGCATCGACTTCACCGATCTCAACAAAGCCTGCCCGAAGGACAGCTTCCCCCTCCTCCGGATCGATCAGCTTATGGATGCCACCTCAGGTCACCAGATGCTGTCATTCATGGATGCCTATTCAGGCTACAATCAGATCCGAATGGCCCCTGAGGATGAAGAAAAGACCGCCTTCATAACCGACCGAGGTACTTACTGTTACCGCATTATGCCTTTTGGTCTTAAAAATGCAGGTGCAACCTACCAGAGGCTGGTTAACAAAGTATTCAAGGAGCAAATCAGCCGGAATATGGAAGTGTACGTGGACGACATGCTAGTCAAAAGCAAGGAGGCATCACAGCATGTCGAGGACCTCACAGAGAGCTTTGCAACGCTAAGCAAGTACGGGATGAGACTCAACCCGACCAAGTGTGCCTTCGGTGTTAACTCCGGGAAGTTTCTCGGCTTCATGGTCTCCCAGCGAGGTATCGAAGCCAACCCCCAGAAGATTCAAGCTCTCCAACAAATGGCGCCCCCGGCATCTGTCAAAGAGGCCGAGCGCCTAACCGGGAGGATAGCGGCCCTCAACCGCTTTGTGATGCGGTTAGCCGAGAGATGCCTCCCCTTCTTCAAAACCCTTCGGTCAGCTAAAAACTTCCAGTGGACTCCTGAATGCCAAAAGTCATTTCAGGATCTCAAGAAATATCTTGGCTCGCCCCCACTTCTCAGCAGTCCAGCCCTGGGCGAGACCCTATTCTTGTACCTGGCTGTTTCGGAGGGTGCCGTTTGTTCGGTGCTGGTCAGGGAAGAAGGCAAAGTCTAGAAGCCGATCTACTATGCCAGCAGGCTACTCCGCGATGCAGAGACAAGGTACAGCAGAATTGAGAAGATGGTTTTGGCCTTAATTACTTCAGTTCGGAAGCCGCGGCCGTACTTCCAAGCACATTCCGTGACGATTCTGATCGACCAACCCATCAAGGCGGTAGTCCATCGTCCCGAGACGTCGGGGAGAATGACCAAGTGGGCCGTCGAGCTAAGCGAGCATGACATACATTTTCAGCCTCGTCCAGCCATCAAAGCCCAGGTGCTAGCCGACTTCCTCCTCGAGTGTACCATCTCGGAGGACGGTTCTACCCCAGACTCCCCCGAAGAACCAAAAACTGGAGCCCGGTGGCTCCTCCATGTCGATGGGTCATCTAATGCCCATCGCTCCGGTGTGGGCCTAGTTCTCACCAGTCCGGAGGGGATAACCTTTGAATATGGCATCCGATTCTCCTTCCCGGCCTCCAACAACGAAGCCTAGTACGAAGCCCTGTTAGCCGGCCTCCGAATCGCCCGCAATCTGAAGGTGGAGAAGCTTAGTGCCTTCACCGACTCTCAACTGGTAGCCGGTCATGTATGAGGAGAGTTTGAAGCCCGGAGCCGAACATGGTTCGATATCTCCAGGAGGTGCGGAGCCTGCTTCCCCATTTTGCCGAATTTGAAATCATTCAGATTCCCAGATCCGAGAATGCCCGCGCCGACCTACTCTCCCGATTGGCGACTGCGGAGTCAATGGATGCCAAGCAAAAGTTCCACCTGGAGACTCTGGAAAAGCCCAGCATCGCGGAAGCCGACCGAATAATGCAAGTTGAGGCCGAACCATCATGGTTTGACCCTATCCTCAAATATCTCAAAGAGGGGTCGCTTCCACCCGACCGGAGAGAAGCTAGAAAGCTGAAGCTACAGGCCACCCACTACGTGCTGATCGATAATCAGCTTTACAAATGATCCTTCTCCATGCCACTGCTCAGATGCCTTCGCCCGTCCGAAGCAGATTATGCTCTGCGCAAGGTACATGAAGGGATTTGCGGCAATCATCTGGGAAGTCGGTCCCTATGCCACAAAGTACTGTGATAAGGCTACTACTGGCCGACCATGCAGAAGGATGCGGACGACCTAGTCTGAGCCTGCGACCCATGCCAGAGGCATTCAAGCATCCAAAGGCTCCCCTCCGCCGAACTAGTTTCCATATCCTCCGCCTGGCCTTTCGCCAAATGGGGGATGGACATCCTCGGCCCATTCCCGCTTGCCATGGGATAGCAGAAATTCTTATTTGTTGCCATTGACTACTTTACTAAATGGGTTGAGGCGGAAGCAGTTGCACAAATAACCGAAGCACGGGCCAGAGATTTTGTATGGAGGTCCATCATCTGCCAATTCGGCCTCCCACATACCATAATCACCGATAACGGTAAGCAGTTTGATAACTCCAAATTCTGCCAGTTCTGTAAGGAGCATGGAATCCGTCACCACCTCACCTCGGTCGGGCATCCACAAGCCAACGGAGCGGCTGAAGTGACCAACAGGACCCTCCTTCAGGGGATCAAAGCTCGCCTTTCCAGAGCTCAAGGCAGGTGGGCGGGTGAGCTGCATCATGTTCTATGGGCCTACCACACCACCCCGAGAATCCCGACGGGTGAAACCCCATTCCGGATGGCCTTCGGCACGGAGGCCGTTATCCCTGTGGAAATAGGTCTCCCATCGTTGCGGGTGGAAAGCTACTCAGAGGAAGCTAGCAACGATCAGCTCCGCACTAACCTCGACCTGGTGGAGGAGATTAGAGAGAAGGCCCGGATCAGAGTGCTGCGTACCAACAAAGGGTGGCCCGTTACCACGCCTCCAGAGTCAAAGGAAAAGCCTTCCTGCCTGGCGACCTTGTTCTTCAAAAAGCCTCTGTTTCCAGACCGCTGGAACAAGGAAAGCTGGCGCCAAACTGGGAAGGCCCGTACCATGTGGCAGAGACCATTGGATCGGGAACCTACAAGCTATAAGATTTGAATGGGAAATCCATCCCCCGGACATGGAATTCGGACAATCTCCAAAAATATTATCAATAGGGTACGTCCTCTCCAAGTCTGTTTTCATATGCCTCATTATGTCTTCCTATCAGCACTTTTTTTTTTCAATGCAAATCATTATGCACTACATTACCAAAGGTTGCAAAAAGAAATAGATGCTGCTTACCAATCCTCGGCACGACCGAGCTACTTGTCTGGACAGGAATTCTCCGAACCTTGGCAGGGCCAAGTAAAATATTCTCCGAACCTCGGCTGGGCCGAGCAACAAATTCTTCGAACCTTGGCAGGGCCAAGTAAAATATTCTCCGAACCTCGGCTGGGCCGAGCAACAAATTCTCCGAACCTTGGCAGAGCCAAGTAAAATATTCTCCGAACCTCGGCTGGGCCGAGCAACAAATTCTCCGAACCTTGGTAGGGCCAAGTAAAATATTCTCCGAACCTCGGCTGGGCCGAGCAACAAATTCTCCGAACCTTAGCAGGGCCAAGTAAAAAATTCTCCGAACCTTGGCAGGGCCAAGTAAAAAATTCTCCGAACCTTGGTAGGGCCAAGTAAAAAAATTCTTCGATCCTTGGCTGGGCCGAGCAATAAGTTCTCCGAACCTTGGCAAGGCCAAGATTCTTCGAGCTAAAATCCCAGCGGAAAGTCGAAGTGTGCGGCCCCTGGTTAAAACCGAAGGACTCTTAAGTAGTCCCCAAAACCTCGGTCGATCTGAAAAAGACACGCTACGCGAAAAACTATCAGCACGCACAAAGGATGTGCCTCCGGCAAACCCCTAAAGGGTCTAATAAAGCCCCACAAAACCGACCGTGGACCCCGAGCAAAAGCCGGGAAGGTCCCCCTCTTCGTTACTAAAGCTTTTTGGCAACACCCCTATAACTTGCCGAACAAAGCGCCTATCCCAAACCGAGCCATGACTCGGCGCGTGAACCAGTGGAGCCACACCGACTCCCCTACTATTATGCGAATGGCATTTTTAAAGCTAAAAACTCTTGAGACAAGAAAATTATCCAAACAAACCACTTTCATTGATGGAGGAAAGGGAGTACAAAAAGAAACAGAAAAAGCAAAAACAAGAAGCAAAGGAGGCCCCATCTAAGATTCGGTGTCGCTCCCGGACGCCAGTAGGTCCTCCAGCCCCTCGGTGAGGTCAGCGACCTGCTGGCGGAGCGATGCAATCTCCTCCTTCTGCCGGTCCGCCACCCAGCGCAGGGCCTCCGTCTCCCGAGTAGAGACATCCACGTACTCCTCGATGACCCTTACGAGCTGCTATTGGCTCGCAAGGGTCGACGCCAGACCCAACCCGTCAACAGTGATTGTGGTACACCCCCTCTGTGGGTGTAACAGACCGTCGAGTGATGCACGTAACTCTTCGGAGGATCGCCCTTGAGAAGCCATGATCTAATGCTATTTCAAGACCTAAAACGAGGGATAGCTAAGGCCAACATCCCTCGGTCATATTTATACTTGCCAGGCGGGTATCTTGATCGGACGCACCGCGGCAACCGACCTACGAGAACTCGCCACGTATCATCGCTTTATTGCCTGTGGAATCCGAAGGGTCGTGCCCCATCCCGAGAGAGATAGGTAAGCACGTACGGATTATTCGGGAACCCCCCTGAACAGGATATTTTCTGATCTGCCGGCCCCCCATAATAAATTCTCCCAACACTTCCCCAAGCTCTTTTAAGGCTGGCCTCCTTCTCGGGAAGAGCAAAAAAGAAAGAAATCCGGCGCCTGGCGGTGACTCGTCCCCTCGGGAGGGATAGAGTCATAAATAAAGAGCGTGACCATGTACCGCCCATCCTGACACCCCTCACCAAGCACCGCGGGACCTAACACTATGGCTCATAGTGGCAACTAAGTCATTTCTCCGAGCCCCGAATTTCGAACCTCAGCTGAGCCGAGTTACAAATTCTCCGAACCTTGGCAGGGCCAAGTAGAAAGCTCTCCGAACCTCGGCTGGGCCGAGTTACAAATTCTCCGAACCTTGGCAGGCCAAGTAAAAAGTTCTCCGAACCTCGGCTGCGCCGAGCTACCAACTCTCCGAACCTTGGCAGGGCCAGTAAAATTTCTCCGAAACTTGGCTGGACCGAGCTATGAAATCTCCGAACCTCGGCTGGGCCGAGCTATGAAATCTCCGAACCTCGGCTGGGCCGAGCTATGAAATCTTCGAACCTCGGCTGGGTCGAGCTACGAATTCTCCGAACCTCGACAAGGCCGAGCCGCGAATATTCGAACGAGACATAAATCACCGAGCTTCTAAGCAAGATAAGGAGCGTGTTCCGTCGAACAATCTCCCGACCACCGCTCGCGAACCTCGGCTAGTTCGGATAGCGCGGGATCCTCGCCTGAGAACGAGCGGGACGCCTTTGTACCCCACTACCAACGACAATAAGCTTGGCACAGAAGAAATAGAGATTGAGAAACAGAATAGAACTCTCTTTGTTGCCATCAAAACTGGTTACAAATGCCTGAAAGGCGTTACAAGAGTATTGAGATGCATAAAATAAAGACAAATACAAAGCTCGGGCAACTGCTCCAAAGCAGATATGGGCAACTGTGATGCTCTGGCGTCCGGACTGTCGAACCAGATAAGCCGCATCCAGTCAGCTCGAGCCGATAATGGTCGAGCGACATGGACCAATAGTTGCGACCAGCTTCAGTCAATAATGATATCTCGGTGACCCAACCGAGATATCAGGGTGGCCATCCCAGACCACCCCATCGAGGGACCCCCCGGCGAGCAGGTAGGAAGCCAGCGGACCCTGGTGGCGGAGCGCTCTCCCAAACCGAATGTGCACCGCCCTACCTTGCCATGGCTCAAGGACAAGGCATCGGCGGGCGGCACACTTTCACCTCCTCCCCATGTGGCAAAAGATTCCCCAGGCGGACGAGCCCAGGGATCCAAATCAAGGGAGGAGGAGAAGTTCAAGCGAGCCATGGGGAGCCCGCATGCACTCCCTACCATGCGTCCCCAAAGGGGAACCTCAAAGGTCACACGGGAAGAGTATGTGTGCGCTTTCTGTGTGATCTCTGCGCCCTCCATGTGCGCTCTCCATATGATCTCCGGGACTCATCCCCTAAGGGCGAGCCATCCTTCGGCAGCTCTTTTATCGCCCTAACTATCCGGAGGCAAAGAGCTTGCAAGAGAAAAGCTCAGTCCTCCCACTCGCAGCAGCAGAGAAACGAGCATGATGAAAGCTCTAGTGGAAAAGAAACTTTTGGGGATGACTTAACACTACCCCACTTTCCCTTTTTATAGGCCAAAAATGGACTGGGAACAATTACCAAGGCTGTAAGCCCCGAGATTCAAACACCCGGGCCACACCTCCACGTGGCCTCCCAGGATGAAAGCGGCGCCCTAGTGCGCGCCGAGCTCACCGTCTGAACCATGATGCATGCAAGATTTCCTCTTAATCCCGAATCGCGATCATTAAATGCAGAGAACCGTCCACTAGCATTACGGAAACTGGCAGGATCAGGGGATCATCCTACGAAAACAATGTCCCCCGATGGTAAACGGCTGCATGCGCCATACGCCAAAACGACCCACATGGGAAAGGAACACTTTTCGAAAGGCACCAGAACAGCTTTATGTTCCCCACAGTGTCATATCATCAATTTTGATGAAATAAAAACCGATTTACCTGCAAAATGGCAGGGCGCTGGCAGGATAGCAAAAAGCATGAAAACCAACTGTCCGTCGATTGCTTCCCAGCGAAGTTAGTCGCTCGAGGAATTCGTACGACAAAACCGGACGTCTCAAAATGAAATGAGCACGAAGGCTACGAAAACTATTCCTTCATTCAGCGAAAAATGAAGCGACCGAAGGAAGCAAAAATACTTCGGCAACCACCCTCATACGTCGGCCCTAGCCAACCTACTTCGCTCGTCGGCCCTAGCCGACCTACTTCGCTCGTCGGCCCTAGATGACCTACTTCGCTCGTCAGCCCTAGCCGATCTATTTTGTCAGTCAGTCCAAGCCGACCTACCCTGTCCATCGGTCTTAACCGGCTGGTTTCATGTCTCGAGTTTTAATTAAGACTCAAACCAGACCAGATCGTCTATCGGTTCGCCAGTCAAGGCTATCGCCCCGCCTGGGGCCAAGCCAATGCATTTCCTCAGTCCCGGGACAAAGATGACCGAAGAACATCAACGAGCCATAAGTCACTCACGATTGAGGCAAGACTGGGCGGCAACAGGGCCATACAAGGAAAAACACTTAAATGAAAATAGAGGGTTCATTCATTAAGAGACATCAGTCAGACTTTCAAAAAGCAAAATACAGGGGTGGCTCCTAAGGGCCGGGAACCACGTCAGTTTTGGAGGAGCCCTCGATTACATCCGCAGAGGTGTGACTAGATTCGCCTTTTTCTAATACCTTTGCCCCTTCAGCGGCAGTTTGCGATCGTTCCTCAGAAGCTGCGGCTTCGCTGGGACTGGGGCGGCACCAGGATCGGTATCGGAGACGTCGACGTATTCATCCTCCTCTTCTCCTTCAGACTCACCGTCATCGGGAGCTTCAGTATCCAGAAAAGAGAGATCCCATTCTGGGTGCTCACTGGATATCTTGTCTTTGCACTCTTCCATTCCAAGTTGGAAGGAGTCAACGCCAATCGCGTCCCGTTCTCCCTTGAGTATGGCGAGCTGCACTTTTGTATCAGCAACCTGCTTCTCAGCCTCTGCAACTTGAGCCCGCAAAATAACGTTTTGCTCCTCGATCTCGCCGGCCCGCATCTCGAGTTCTGAGCTCTTATTATGGCTAGACGCAAGCTCGCCCTGGAGAGCCCGATTCTCCAACCCTAACTCTGCTATCTGCAAAACCAAAATCAATCGGCATCACAAGAGACCAGCTAAAGAGACTAAAAGGGGGGGGGGGGGAAATGAGACTATACCTCCTCCTCTCATCTGGCCAACCTTTTTGCCAGCTCCTCGGCCTCACCCCTGGCCCTTGTTCTGTCAGCTCCGACCAGCTCGACCCTCTCCTGAAGAACATTAATCCTTAATTGTTTGGCTTCGACCTCACCTCGGGCTTGGGATAGCTCGTTGCTCACCCGAGCTATCATCCCTTGGTGCCATTTAGCGCCCTCCCTTAAGTCGGCGATTTCACTATCACGCCGTTTCAGTCTCTCCTCCACTTCGCCGAGCATTCTGGCCAGGCGTTTTCTCTCGTCGGCAGCTTCCCTTCCCAGCCGACCCAAACTTTCACTATGTTCCCGCCGCATCGCCGCCACCTCCGCGGAATGTTTCGACTCAACTCTAGCCAGCTCCAAGCACGCGTCTTCATTCTTCGCCAGGAGTTCCTGCAACTCCTCCACTTTACGCTTTTGCTTGGACACTTCGGCCAGGGCGACCTGGTGTGCCGCCTTCATCCCCTCCAAACCTCTATTACTAATGGCCATAAGTTCCTCGAACTTCTCAGACACCTTCAGTCGCGATTGGAGCTCGGCGTTGTCTCTCCTGGCCTGAATGCTGGCCCCCGTCGCCAAACTCAGACGCCAGCATATCGCCCGAGAAAGCAAAACACTCTGCAGGGTAAAAAGTAAATGAATGAGAGTTAAGTCAGCCAGAATGTATCCACTATTCAGGAATGGCAACTCACCCGCGAGGCATAGGCCCGTGTCATCCTCATCAGGGTCGTATTGTCGATATCGGGAAGGAGATGGACACTTTCAGCCATGCCTTGCTGCCCGAACGCAGCATCAACCAACTCTAAATCTGCAAACTTGTCCGCCGAAGGATCTGCACCCGGATACAAGGCCGACCTCATTAAGGCAGAAAATGCCTCCTCAACACCCGTGTTCAAACTATCGGGCTGGTCATTTCCACCCAGGGAACCAACATGAGCGACCTCCAATGGAGAAGCCTTCAGCTTCCCAGCTTCTTCCATCAAAATTTTGGCTTGAGTCTCCTCAGATAACTCGGCCAACCCAAGCGCCAGCCTCCCCAAGGCCCTTCTCGAAGGAGTCTCCATCACGGGACCCTTTTCCCGCTGAGATCCCACTTCCATCGCGCCTCCTTCCATCGCTGTCACTTGCGCCTCCCCTGCAGGCTCCGCCGAAGCCTCTATCTGGCCCGCTTCTTGAACTACCGCGAGCGACCGGCTTCACTACCACCGAACTCCCCCGCAAAGAGACCAAGAGAGAGCTCTCCCTGAACCTCATCGGCTGCGGCTGTCCCCTCTCCCTCTCCTACTGGAGCCAGTAGTGGTCCCGCGGAGACGGAAGGCCCCCCAGAAATGACCGCTTCCGCCAAATCCATCGCCGGTTCCTCTTTCATAGGGGACGCGGTCAGATGAACCAACGGAGCCTCGTCTGAACTATCCGATATCTCCAACATGGGAGGGCAGGGGATCATAGCTGTTCTCCCTGGATCCTCCTTCGCCCCCGGCGCTCCTGTCATGACCGCTCCGACGTCCGGCGGGCTTCTTGCAGAGGTATGAGCCCTTTTCTCAGGCCTACCACTATCCGCGCCGCTGCTCTCCCCTGGGCGCTTTCCTCTCTTCCTCTTGGCGAGGCTCGACAATGCCGACCTCTTGGCTGAAAAAATGGAACATATGCGATCAGATCCAAACACATTCATCGAGAAAACACACAGCGAAAAAGGTAAAAGGGAGGACTCACCTTGCGGGTCCAGGGGGCTGAGCCCGGCTGCGAAGAGGGCTCCCTCCGATAATAGGTCGTTGGCCGAAAATACTTGGCCATTGCGAAGGACGTCCAAATCCCTCTCCTCCTGCGCTGACAAAATTGGATGTGTTTCCGCATCCCTAACAAAGTTCCCCCATTTCGAGGGAAGTCGGAACCAATGTTCCCCTCTGCGATAACAAACCGGCTCTTCCATCCCTTTATAGAGGATGGCTTATCCACAATAACATTGAAGGACCTCCGGGGTCCAATGTAGGGCCACTCTGATTTCCTCCAGGTATCAGATGGTAGCAGGCGCGGAAAAGGGGAAGAGTGGCGACAATTTGAATTTGTGGCACATTGAAATAAATCCGATGATGCTTCGCCAACTGTTTGGGGCCACCATCGCTGGACAGATATTATAATGAGTCATGATTTCCTTCACCAAGGGATGGAGAGGAAAGCGGAAGCCTGCTTTCAAGCTATCTTCATAAATGAAGACCCCAGACTCCAGATCTCGCGAGACCCTATCTCCAGACTCCGGCACCCGCAGAATGACATCTGAGGGCATGCCATACCACTGATGAATCCTTCCCAAATCCTCAGCGACGATCTCTAAAACCACATCGTCGGGACTCATCATCATCTTAACTGAGAAAAACTCCAGGCAAAACGACGGGTGTCGCGAAGGGCGAAAGACGAAACTCTTCAAAAACAAAATGAAAGGATGCTGCAAACATGCATATATATAGTGCAGCTATCGCTTTGCTTCCCCGCTAAGGAAGCCACCTTGAGAAGACGGGGTGTCCCGCCCGAGGCGTCCGAAACCGCTTCGACAAACGCCGGATCGATCGGGATTCGCGACGTGGCGTATTCCCAACCGTCACTCGTGGGGGAGCCTTACCCCGAAGGCACGATGATCCTGTCGCATTAATTAGGGCATCATTGCAAGGGCTGTCTAAACCAAACTGTCCCATCCGGAGCGTGCCACCTGGACTTATACTCCCTATGCCCGAACCTACGCTTCGAACTAGGGAGTGGAGGGCATGTGTTAGGGGGTAAAATCGTTATTGCATCAATATCCGTGCGATGAGGCTAAGACCAACCTCCTCCCCTTGGCCTCCCCGGGCTCCCGTAGCTCGGCCTTCCGGGCTTTCGTAGCTCGGCCTCCCCGGGCTCCCGTAGCTCGGCCTTCCCGGGCTTTCATAGCTCGGCCTTCCCGGGCTTTCGTAGCTCGGCCTCCCTGGGCTCCCGTAGCTCGGCCTTCCCGGGCTTTCATATCTCGGCCTCCCCGGGCTCCCGTAGCTCGGCCTTCCCGGGCTTTCGTAGCTTGGCCTTTTCGGGCTTCCATAGCTCGGCCTTCCCGGGCTTTCGTAGCTCGGCCTCCCTGGGTAGCTCGGCCTTCCCGGGCTAGCTCGGCCTTCCCGGGCTTTCATAGCTCGGCCTCCCGGGCTCCCGTAGCTCGGCCTTCCCGGCTTTCGTAGCTCGGCCTTCCGGGCTTCCATAGCTCGGCCTCCTCGGCTCCCGTAGCTCGGCTCTCCCGAGCTTCCTGTAGTTCGTTTCCCTGAGCCTCCATGGTCCGGCTTCACTGAACGACCCACGATCCAATACCCACCTCCGCGGAACCTAACGCGGGAGAGCCTCAGCCTACTGTAATGGTACCCTAGGCAAGGAATCATGCTGAGAAGTGGTCTGGAACCTATCAAGGCTACCTGAGACCTACACATCTACCAGATCTCAAGCCATCAAGGAGCTCTCCCAGTCGTCGATCCCCTAACGGACAAGATACGGATCCCAACAGCACCACAACGCCTGATTCGATCCACTCCCGTATCCTAACAACCTCTGAACCTTCCAGAAGACGCTCGAGATCCAGGCGACAGCCTATAAGTATCACGCTCATAGATTCCCTCAGGTACGCGCATGCTCACACCCTCACTCCCCACTCTCCTGCTGCTCGTCGGTGCTCTCACCCTCTAGAGCTTCCGATTGGCCGCCCCCGGAGAGACTCCCCATAGGGATCCACCTTTCCGTTTTCTGATTGATCGCCGATTTCCTCTCATTGACTTGAGCGTCGGAGGGTCTTCTGGAGGGCCACCCCCAACGCCTCTCGCGCGAGGACTTGTGTGCAGGTCCGCCCCCTGGAGATCGACTGCGCCCGAGTCGGAGGACGGATCCCGGCGGCAACAACAACCAAGCCAATATTTCAAACAAAAGAATGTAGACCCTAACAGGAATTACCCATATTCAAGAAATCCAGCAGCTCAAAAACTTGAGGGGAGAAGATAAAAGGAAAGGAGAAGAACCAACCTCGGTGGCGAGGTACTCGAGGACGGCAGCGAGGTACACTGGAGCGCCCACACCGATGCGCTCCGCATACTTTTCAGCCTTGAGGAAGCAGGCTATACGGCCAACGGGAAACTGGAGTCTGGCCTTGCTACTCCTCGACGTGGCCTTCTTCGAACTGGACGAAAGCGTCTTCCCTCTACCCACCATTGCTACAAGCAAGCAGCCGTAACCTAACCCCAAGAATGAGAGAGAGAGAGAGAGAGAGAGAGCGTAGGGTTGGAGGTCGCTCCGGCGGCGTGGCCGCCATTGGGGCGGAGATCGCTCGGACGGTCATCGTAGTCACCGTCGGAGGCCTGGTAAGCCTGAGAGAAATCATCCATAGATGAGGAACAGGGCCGAGGAGAGGGAGGGGGTGTATTTGATTTCTATTTCGATCTTTCGAAATTTTTTTGGCGCTTGCGTGAAAATTAAAATGAAGTCCGATCCCACCATCCTGGGTATAAAAATATGATGCCGACGCTAAAAAGCGTCATCATCCTATAAAAAAAATATGATGCCAATGCTTTTTAGCGTTGGCATCTTATTAGAAAATTACAATGTCGACACTTTTAAGCGTCGGCATAAAAAATATGAAGCCGATGCTAATAAGCGTCGGCATCCCATGATTTAAAATTACGATGACGACGCTTAAAAGCATCAGCATAAAAAATATGATGCTGACGCTAATAAGCATCAGCATCTCATGATTTAAAATTGCGATGCCGATGCTTTTAAACGTTGGCATCATAAATCGGGCGCCCGATGCTACAAAGCGTCGTTAAAACTCATTATCTCTCGATGCTTTACAAAAGCGTAGGTATGGAAAACTCGAAAAAAGCATTGTCATCCATCCTTTTTTTGTAGTGGTTCCATGTTAATCCAGTTCAATTAATGCAGTATTATCCCAAATGGTATTTGGATGACATAAAATAAGCATGTATTCCACTAAGAATAGATGAAGAATTTTTTAGAAATCCCAAACATGCCCCTTGACCCAATAGAAGGAAAAACGGTTTATCCATTTAATTTTTAATGTAATTACTTAAATAAATTATTTTTTATTAATAAATAAAATAAGAATTAAGACTCTGGGCCCAGCAAATTCATCAACATCGATCTCCATGCATTGAAAAATCATGTGAATTTTTTTACCACATATAAAACTTAAATAATTATTAAATTATAATAATTTATAATTAGTATTCAAGAGTTGAATAATATATAATGTTTGATAATATATATTATAAAGCTAAAATAGTTGAGATCAAAAAAATTACCAACTTTATTTTTATATCATGTATAACTTTAAAAATATTGTTTAAGTATGTGCCAAGAAGGATACTATTTATGAGAGTTTTATTTTATTTTAATTTTTTAATAACAATCTTCATGTTTTGAAAAAATATGCCTCATTTTTTTCTAATCTATAGCTTTAAATCAATTATTTTGTTAAAATTTAACATATTATTTTATTTTATTTTTATTTTTATTTAAAATAAATAAATTTTATTTTAAATTTCATAAAAAAAATTGTAAAAAAATAACTTTATATAGTTACTTATCTTAATAATTACACCAGCATTTGAATTTTTTTTAAAATATTCATGTACCTAGCACAGTTTTGAACATCGAAGGGAGCTTTAAACTTAATGTACATTGTGGCAAATTAAATAGTTTAGAACTAAATATTTGGAAATGAAACTTAAAATTTGGGAATCCAAAACTAGAATATATATATATATATATATGTATCAAAGCTTGATAGCCTTGGCACCGGAGGTCAGCACATGCATGACCAGCGAGGAGAAGCGAAAGTTCTCTAGAGCAAAGTTCAGTGGTTTCTGGAGCGGATACATGAATTCTGGTGATGGAGTTTGCTCTTTGTTGCCTTTATTTGGCATATTAAGATGACTTGGTGATGGAGTTTGCTCTTTGTGCCGGCAAGGGCCTTGCAAAGTTCCATTGCAGGCCTTGTAGAGCTAAGGCGGAGTGTGTGATCATGGAGAACTTGGTCACTGATATGATGGATATTTCCTTCAAGCACTTGGTTTCTCCATCAAGGAAATAAGGAAGAGATTTGGGATTCAACTGTGTAGAGGCTATCTATCTCAATTGAGCTTGGGACTCAAAGTTGTCTTCTATATTGGTTGTTAAATCGTAAGCCTTCTTATAAAGTTATTTAGAGCAGAGAAGGGGGGGTTAACTTCACCAATAAAGAACCATGAAAAAGAGGTAAACATGGAGCGAGTGATAAGCTTGGATAGCATCGGGTTGGGCAATTGCTTTCTTGTAATCTCTGCAATAAATTCAAGGCATGTCTTCTCTTTTCTCCTATTTACTGGTCTTTATGTATTGCTCAGTGCCACAACTTTTATTGTTACAGACTTACAGTGGTGATTGCTCTTCTAATTAAATCTCATCACAATAAAGACTTCAAGCCAATTGAACAAACCCTAACTAAATTCTAAGATGTTATCAGTACAAGTGTGTTTTTAAGAATTTCATTTCACCTGCAGGAAAAAACTCCAATAGCAACAGCCATAACAAGCAGGACTTATCCCATTAATGTGGGTTTGACCTAATGCCACTCTACTCTTAGACAAACTTAATAATTCAGAATAATGTATTACATTCAGCATCTTGTACTGTAAATATAGCAGTGTTCACAAATTCTATAACATTGAAATGCCTTACCATCATAAGGTTCTTAATAGCTGTAGTTCTTCACATGCATTCCCTCTTTAGCCTCTGCTGACTCACCCTCACCTGTGTATTTGCCAAGCTGAGAAAGAGAGTTGGCCTTGGCTCAGACAAGGAGAACATCTTGGGCAGCCTTCACGTTCTCTGGCCTTCCTCCCCATGTTTTCAGACAAGTGTTATGAAGAGCTCTGGCTTAAGAAAAGGAGACGTCATGGGTTGGGGCTCTGGTTCATGGCATTCTGGTTCAGTGTTGCCTCCACTTCAGACTGACCTCCAGAGCGGAACTGGTTCCCATAAAAGGTTGACAGACATCAGTATTTGATTTATGTAGCTGTTAGTCATCACCTTTAAATAAGAATCATCATAGATTGTGATTCTTCTAATTAAGAGAGAGTACCATAATTCCAGGGACAGCAGGTGGAATTCTTCTGTGGAGAAGCTTCAAGGTGCATGCTGCCACCCGTTCTAGTGTGGCTCTCTCTTTGCATTCAGCACCAGGTGTCACCATGCTTGGCTTGAGAAGGATGCCCTCATACATGACATTGTTCTCAGCCATGTAGAAGAAGACCTCAGCCCATAGTTTCTGTGCAACCTCAAAGGTCCTTTTAATTCCATGATCTCCATCCAGCAGTATTTCTGGCTCAACTATGGGAACCAATCCATTATCCTGCAAAGAAAATTCAGCCATAGATATAATCCCTTGGACCAATAACTCAAAAGTCCTAGATAAATAATTGATGTAATTCTTTCACTGCAAGAGCTGGGGGTCCATTGGGGATACTGACCACTGTACGCCTGCAAGACCCTCGACAAGGATAAGCCTTTGCAAAACATTTATAAAGGAAAAATCATAATTAGCATTCGATAAAGACACAATAAACATGAGAATGCGATAAGAATCAGCACCACCTCAAAATCAACTCTATCTTTGTACAAGAGACAATACTAGCACAATATGAAGCTGCAGTGTAGTTTAGTAACTTCAAACAAGTGCATGCATCTATGTATTTGATGATTTACCCATCGTATGAAACCTTTATCCATGGATTCTTGAGAACTCGAGGATCCTAAAATTACTCCTCAAAAGCTTTTGACAATTCTATGAATTCAATAGCAGACATTGTTGGAAAATTTGGATCAGTTATGTGCAGAAGAGGACATAATAACAGAGTAAAAGCTATATGGATCTCATCATGTTCAGGTTTCCTATTATCACATTAGCTTATCAAAAAAGAGAGTTCATAGACTTTGCAATTACTTGCAATTTAGTTAGAATGGAGATATGGTTGGAAAAAGTTTTAAAGAAAAAAAAAGGTAACGCTCGTGAGCGTTCACGCTCGCGACGTTCGCGAGTTCGTGAACGTTGGGCGAGCGTTTGCTCACCAACATTCGTGAACATTCAGAAATGGCTTAAACAATTCAATTTTTAAGCCATTTTCAATGTGATTTGGGCTAATGACTATCAGGCCTTTAAGGCCATTATGGACCGAGTCGTTGGAGCTTTTATGAGCTAAGCCTATAAATGGGTTCGAGGATTTAGATTGAGGTATGAATCAATGAATAGAATTATTTATCTTTTATTATATTATTTTTATTATCATATTGATCTTTTTTTGGCATTTGAAGGTTTCATTGGGTTGTACCTCCACGCGATCATGCTCATGGTAGGAGGATCGGATCGAGCCAGATCGTTGTACCTTGAGGATAAATTGCCAACAACCTGCACGAAGGGGCAAAAATATGATCCTTAGGGCAGAGTCTAAGACGCCTCGATCCTGGCTTGATTCATATCTTTTTTTATTTTTTATTTTATTTATATATTTAAATTTCTATATTATATTTCTAGCAATTTCTAGGAAATTTTTTTGCAAAGATCAAAAATATTTTCCAATAGCTAAGGATCAAAATTCTCTTTCTAGAAATTATTAGTTTTTTCATTGTAAATCATGATCCTGTTTTAAGTAGATTTTCTTAAAAAATAATTAATAATTCATGTTTATAATCTTGTATTTAAATCTTTTAAAGATGTTCAATTTCTTTATGGAGAAGCATTTGAAAATAAATGGTTCAGTTAATTCTATTTTTTGAATGACTTGGGTTATTTCGATGCGGCATGATAGCTATCATTTGAATTGATGAGAAGTTTTTTCTTTCCACAATGCTCTTATCGATGTTGAATTTTGCTAAAAGCTGTTTAAATTTTATATAACCAAATTTTAAGTTATTTTTCCAAGAGGCTAATGATACAACTTCATTTATATCAACAACATGGTAGAATATAGTTTTCTGATGCTCAGCAATCAATTGTGCATGTTTCAATCAACTATGCATGTTTAATGCTATCAAATGTGACAAGGATGAGCTTGATTTGCTTTATTAACAATTTTAATCCGCAATCTAGCTTGATTTGCTTCAAATCATATTTATGGACACCATAAATTATAAGGACTATATAACAGCACCATCTGAAAAACCAGTATGTAGGAAAAGGACATGGAACGATGCTTGCTTATCATATTTCATGCTTCAAGTGATCCTTGGACTACAATTTCATATAACTAAGCAATGATGTTCTTGGATATTTACATGATGTTGTACTAGTTATGGCAGAAAGTATTTATTAGTTTAATTTGTCAGTACTTACAGTTATATTTGCATGTTTTACTAAATGATGCTTTTGAATATTACATTGATGATGATTAATTATCTGCATTTTATGCAATTATTATTCTTTAATAGTTTGAATAAGGCTTATTCTTTATGGCTATGATAGTCCATTTTAGAAGCAAGCACATTACTATTCAAAATGCATATTTATTTAATTCTCTTATTTAAGGTCTAGTACAAAAATAATAATAATAATAATAATGTTATCTCTTTGGAATTTGTCAAGTTTAAGAAAAATTTGACAGATTAATTAACCAAGGAGTTATCTAGGAGTGGAGTCCTAGATTCATCGAGGGAGATAAGGCTTAAGCTCATTATTTGGTCATCAGCAGTGGATACCTAACCTCTGTGATTGAAGATCCCATGAAGGAGGTTCAATGTGGTAGAAACGAAGCTGATTGAGTGATCATGTTAGAGCATAAATTTTAAAAAAAATTTCATCCCATCCCTATGATGAGTGCTCTTATATAGTGATAAAGTAAATTGTTGTAAGGTTGAGCCATACTCTTAATGAATCCGAGGTAGGTTATCTATAGGGTTTTGTCACAAATACCCTTTGAGGATTTACCTATATGAGAATCATCATATTAGGCTATGACTAAAGGTTTGGGCTAACCTTAAAGAATTCTCATAAAAAATCAAGATACTAAGCACAAGGCCTTTAATATGTGTTGACCGCTTAAATCCAATTGATCCATACTACGTGTGTGATTAGTAGAAGTCTGAGTCAAGGACCTAGTTCAAGGTCTAATCTACTATAGTTCCTTCAGGTGTATACAATCAACACTAAGTGAGGTTCAAGTCCATAGGACACCTCACCTATTGCGTAGTATAAGATGCCCTAAAATTTATGTTATATTAATTTTATTTTTTTCTTAATTTTGGAAAAAGTTTTAAAGAAAAAAATGTAACGTTCGTGACGAACACGCGAACGTTGGGCAAGTGTTCGCTCGCCAACTTTCGTGAACATTCAGAAATGGCTTAAACAATTCAATTTTTAGGCCATTTTTAACATGATTTTGGGCTAACGACTATCAAGCCTTTAAGACCATTATGTACCGAGCCGTTGGAGCTTTTATGGGCTAAGCCTATAAATAGGCTCAAGGACTCAGATTAAGGTATAATCAATGAATAAAACACTTTATCTTTTATTATATTATTTTTATTATTATATTGATCTTTTATGGGCATCTAAAGGTTTCATTGGGTTGTACCTCTATACAATCATGATCATGGTAGCAGGATCAAGTCGAGCAGGGTTTTGTATCTTGGAAACAGATCGCTAACAATCTGCACGAATGGGCAAAAATATGATCTTTAGGACAGTGTCTAACACGCCTCAGTCCTGGCTTAATTCATATCTTCTTTTATTTTTTATTTTTTATATATATTTAAATTTTTATATTATATTTCTAGCAATTTCTAGGAAGATTTTTTGCAAAGATCAAAAATATTTTTCAATAGATACAAGAAAAGACCAGATTTTCCAGCCACCTCCAATGACCGGTGAAAGAAGAATTGTACATAGCACAAACATGTATCAGGAATTTAAATGATGTATTGATAACAAATGCATTTGCTGAAGAGATGTATCAGGAATTTCTTGATATCTATCAGGAAGTTAAATAACAAGCAATCCATACCACAAACATTATGGAAGCTCCTGTTGGAGCATTGTAACCACCAAAAATGCTACAATTAATGATAAAAATCAATTGCAAAAATAGCGCATTTAAGGCATTGCATAATTCTGTAATGAGATTTATGATAATGAATAGGAAACTTACACCATTTTAAAAAGCTTGTCTAGAAAATTTGTAACTTTAAACAAGTGCTGCCTTTCTAATCTTCTCCCAAGTAAACAATTAAACAACAAATTGACTATTGACATAACAAACTTCTGAAACTCTTTCAACGACACTGCCAAAATGCAATATATGCAAATATTCAATGCAGCAAATAATTATCAAAATACAACTTCGATAAGACTTTTAAGGCAATTCATTATTTAGTGAGAAGTAACAATAGAAGCAAGAAAAGTAAGAAATATAAGAATCTTGCGTAACCAGGCCTTCCCCCCAAACCAATTCTTAGAAAATGAAAATGTATCATGCTTAGCAGCATAATCCATTTGCGAGATATAGGGACATTGTTTAAGATGTTTCAGGAAGGCATTATCAATTGTTATTTCCTGACGGTTACAATTTGCATGCATCCAATTTAGGAAATGCTATGAGTATGCCTAACATCATGGCCCTCGACTTTGATAGAGTACCAAACATATGCTTCACAATTGTTGCATTTAGAAATGCCCTTCAAGTTTTAATTTCATAGCCGACACTTCACATATGCAAGCATCAAGCAAATAAGTGTACTCAATAGAGTATGAAATTGCAATTGCAACCACCAAAAAGCCGCACAGGTTAATTCTTCAATTCAGCAAATTATTATTAAAACTGTTCCAAAATATGTTATTTTAAACAAGTGCATGCCTGCCTAATATTCTCCCAAGAAAATAATTAAATAACAAAATGAGTACTATGGTAAAGCACCAAGGTGTAGGAGCGCACAAATTCGTGATAAAGCGGGAGGAAGCACATTTGACCCACTTGATGCTACTAGTTGATCCTTATAATGTCTTTCATATTATCTTATCTTGTCTTTTGTCATGATGGTATGGGTCTTTTGTTATGTTTGTATGGTTTTGTTGGGTCATGGGTATTTTGGTCATTGTGGGAGTCCATATAAAAAGGATGTGTGGATGAGCTAAGGTTTTTTATCTTGGACATTTTGAGAGCTCTTTGAGAGTGCTTGTGGCGGCTTGAGTTTGTCTTCATCAGCGAGCTTGAGATCGGTAGCGGCATAGCAACACGGTGTCTACTTGGGTTGGCAAGGGGGTAGGTTTATTCCTGAGCTAGAGAGATCAAACCACGGGCGGTAGTGGAGAGATCTCATCTATCTATCATCTTTCTTTACTGCTGTATTTTTCTTTATTTTGGAGGCTTGTAATAGGTGGGATTTGTTGGTTATTGAAGTGGTATTCTTTATTATTATCAAATCTGGTTTGTTCATGTTAGATCTCATTTTGTGCTTGATCTTGATGTGGAAACCCTCTCAAATCTGTGTGAAGTGTGCAAGGAACCAAGGGTAATCATTGGTGTGGTTAGAAGCTTTCTTCCACCTCCCGAACAACATCTAAAAACAGTGGCAAGGATCAAAGGACTAAATCTTCACTCACAAAGGGGACAAATTTTGGATGCACTCCAGGTGTTTGATCAAAATTCTGAACCAGATTTTGTGAAGTTAGAGGTTGTTGAACCCATTATTGTGAAGCCCAAGTGAGGAAACTCAACAAATTTGGTACATTCATTGAGATTACATCGCAGCGGGGGACTTATGGTACCTCTTTTGGTTGTGGGAAGTCATGGAGCGGGAAGCAACACATGGCTCTAACCGAACGAGGTTCGAAGCAGTGGAGGAGAGCCAAAAAGAAATTATGGCAGCATTAGCTGAAATGAAGGCCGCCATTAATCAACTCTCCCTTAACACCATGGAGAGAAGGGAGCACATGGAGCGAAGAAGTGTGGAACATGATGGGGAGAGGAGAAGGGATGGACGATCTAACAATTCTGGACCTACTAGGCGACATGCAGATAAAAGACATACATCTCATGGTGACACTGATTCGGAAAGATCAAAGCATGAGGAGGATCCGGAATGGGAAGAAAGGAGGCGGAGAGGCAGAGTTGAAGGCCAAGGAATTGCAGTGGAGAGATGGCTTGATAATTCAGCATATTCACGAGATTCTTACCATAGGCATGGGCAAAATGATTGGGACTCCGAGGAAGAGGACAACGAGGCTTCTGATGATGGGCAGCCATTGCGTAGGAGGAGGGCCGTTGGTCATGGGCATCACTATGGGCCACGAAGGAGACATGGATGGCATGGGAATAGAGATAGACACGATAGAAGGGAGGGGAGTTACCATGATCAAAAACCAAGAAAACCAAAGATTGATTTTTCTCGCTTTGATGGCGGAGATCCTCATGAGTGGTTGGACAAAGCCCAACACTATTTCATGTGTATGAGGTGCCCAGAGATGAAAGGGTAGATGTGGCTTGTTTCTTCATGGATGGGAAGGCTAGTAAATGGTGGCGGTGGCTCAAATTCAGATTTGAACAAAAAGGAAGGAGACTTGGTTGGACGGCCTTTGAACATGAATTCATAAAACATTGGAGACCATCCCCGGTGGTAAATCACCATGGGCAATTAGCCAAACTAAAATAAGAAGGGAAGGTGCAAAGTTACATTGAAGAGTTTGGACGGCTCCAAACGTTGGTGAGGGATTGGTCGGAAGAGGCACTTATGGGGGCTTTTAAAACATTTTTGTGCTCTTCAATCATACGCCTTATTGAAGTTTGGAGCCCCCATAAGTGCCTCTTCCGACCAATCCCTCACCAACGTTTGGAGCCGTCCAAACTCTTCAATGTAACTTTGCACCTTCCCTTCTTATTTTAGTTTGGCTAATTGCCCATGGTGATTTACCACCGGGGATGGTCCCCAATGTTTTATGAATTCATGTTCAAAGGCCGTCCAACCAAGTCTCCTTCCTTTTTGTTCAAATCTGAATTTGAGCCACCGCCACCATTTACTAGCCTTCCCATCCATGAAGAAACAAGCCACATCTACCCTCTCATCTCTGGGCACCTCATACACATGAAAATAGTGTTGGGCTTTGTCCAACCACTCATGAGGATCTCCGCCATCAAAGCGAGAAAAATCAATCTTTGGTTTTCTTGGTTTTTGATCATGGTAACTCCCCTCCCTTCTATCGTGTCTATCTCTATTCCCATGCCATCCATGTCTCCTTCGTGGCCCATAGTGATGCCCATGACCAACGGCCCTCCTCCTACGCAATGGCTGCCCATCATCAGAAGCCTCGTTGTCCTCTTCCTCGGAGTCCCAATCATTTTGCCCATGCCTATGGTAAGAATCTCGTGAATATGCTGAATTATCAAGCCATCTCTCCACTGCAATTCCTTGGCCTTCAACTCTGCCTCTCCGCCTCCTTTCTTCCCATTCCGGATCCTCCTCATGCTTTGATCTTTCCGAATCAGTGTCACCATGAGATGTATGTCTTTTATCTGCATGTCGCCTAGTAGGTCCAGAATTGTTAGATCGTCCATCCCTTCTCCTCTCCCCATCATGTTCCACACTTCTTCGCTCCATGTGCTCCCTTCTCTCCATGGTGTTAAGGGAGAGTTGATTAATGGCGGCCTTCATTTCAGCTAATGCTGCCATAATTTCTTTTTGGCTCTCCTCCACTGCTTCGAACCTCGTTCGGTTAGAGCCATGTGTTGCTTCCCGCTCCATGACTTCCCACAACCAAAAGAGGTACCATAAGT
The DNA here is from genome assembly GCA_900491605.1 of Calamus simplicifolius. Classification (NCBI taxonomy): domain Eukaryota; kingdom Viridiplantae; phylum Streptophyta; class Magnoliopsida; order Arecales; family Arecaceae; genus Calamus; species Calamus simplicifolius. The sequence goes on along the minus strand of UESW01004118.1, from coordinate 465,221 downwards.
CCCCCGCTGCGATGTAATCTCAATGAATGTACCAAATTTGTTGAGTTTCCTCACTTGGGCTTCACAATAATGGGTTCAACAACCTCTAACTTCACAAAATCTGGTTCAGAATTTTGATCAAACACCTGGAGTGCATCCAAAATTTGTCCCCTTTGTGAGTGAAGATTTAGTCCTTTGATCCTTGCCACTGTTTTTAGATGTTGTTCGGGAGGTGGAAGAAAGCTTCTAACCACACCAATGATTACCCTTGGTTCCTTGCACACTTCACACAGATTTGAGAGGGTTTCCACATCAAGATCAAGCACAAAATGAGATCTAACATGAACAAACCAGATTTGATAATAATAAAGAATACCACTTCAATAACCAACAAATCCCACCTATTACAAGCCTCCAAAATAAAGAAAAATACAGCAGTAAAGAAAGATGATAGATAGATGAGATCTCTCCACTACCGCCCGTGGTTTGATCTCTCTAGCTCGGGAATAAACCTACCCCCTTGCCAACCCAAGTAGACACCGTGTTGCTATGCCGCTACCGATCTCAAGCTCGCTGATGAAGACAAACTCAAGCCGCCACAAGCACTCTCAAAGAGCTCTCAAAATGTCCAAGATAAAAAACCTTAGCTCATCCACACATCCTTTTTATATGGACTCCCACAATGACCAAAATACCCATGACCCAACAAAACCATACAAACATAACAAAAGACCCATACCATCATGACAAAAGACAAGATAAGATAATATGAAAGACATTATAAGGATCAACTAGTAGCATCAAGTGGGTCAAATGTGCTTCCTCCCGCTTTATCACGAATTTGTGCGCTCCTACACCTTGGTGCTTTACCATAGTACTCATTTTGTTATTTAATTATTTTCTTGGGAGAATATTAGGCAGGCATGCACTTGTTTAAAATAACATATTTTGGAACAGTTTTAATAATAATTTGCTGAATTGAAGAATTAACCTGTGCGGCTTTTTGGTGGTTGCAATTGCAATTTCATACTCTATTGAGTACACTTATTTGCTTGATGCTTGCATATGTGAAGTGTCGGCTATGAAATTAAAACTTGAAGGGCATTTCTAAATGCAACAATTGTGAAGCATATGTTTGGTACTCTATCAAAGTCGAGGGCCATGATGTTAGGCATACTCATAGCATTTCCTAAATTGGATGCATGCAAATTGTAACCGTCAGGAAATAACAATTGATAATGCCTTCCTGAAACATCTTAAACAATGTCCCTATATCTCGCAAATGGATTATGCTGCTAAGCATGATACATTTTCATTTTCTAAGAATTGGTTTGGGGGGAAGGCCTGGTTACGCAAGATTCTTATATTTCTTACTTTTCTTGCTTCTATTGTTACTTCTCACTAAATAATGAATTGCCTTAAAAGTCTTATCGAAGTTGTATTTTGATAATTATTTGCTGCATTGAATATTTGCATATATTGCATTTTGGCAGTGTCGTTGAAAGAGTTTCAGAAGTTTGTTATGTCAATAGTCAATTTGTTGTTTAATTGTTTACTTGGGAGAAGATTAGAAAGGCAGCACTTGTTTAAAGTTACAAATTTTCTAGACAAGCTTTTTAAAATGGTGTAAGTTTCCTATTCATTATCATAAATCTCATTACAGAATTATGCAATGCCTTAAATGCGCTATTTTTGCAATTGATTTTTATCATTAATTGTAGCATTTTTGGTGGTTACAATGCTCCAACAGGAGCTTCCATAATGTTTGTGGTATGGATTGCTTGTTATTTAACTTCCTGATAGATATCAAGAAATTCCTGATACATCTCTTCAGCAAATGCATTTGTTATCAATACATCATTTAAATTCCTGATACATGTTTGTGCTATGTACAATTCTTCTTTCACCGGTCATTGGAGGTGGCTGGAAAATCTGGTCTTTTCTTGTATCTATTGAAAAATATTTTTGATCTTTGCAAAAAATCTTCCTAGAAATTGCTAGAAATATAATATAAAAATTTAAATATATAAAAAATAAAAAATAAAAGAAGATATGAATTAAGCCAGGACTGAGGCGTGTTAGACACTGTCCTAAAGATCATATTTTTGCCCATTCGTGCAGATTGTTAGCGATCTGTTCCAAGATACAAAACCCTGCTCGACTTGATCCTCCTACCATGATCATGATTGTATAGAGGTACAACCCAATGAAACCTTTAGATGCCCATAAAAGATCAATATAATAATAAAAATAATATAATAAAAGATAAAGTGTTTTATTCATTGATTATACCTTAATCTGAGTCCTTGAGCCTATTTATAGGCTTAGCCCATAAAAGCTCCAACGGCTTGGTACATAATGGTCTTAAAGGCTTGATAGTCGTTAGCCCAAAATCATGTTAAAAATGGCCTAAAAATTGAATTGTTTAAGCCATTTCTGAATGTTCACGAAAGTTGGCGAGCGAACACTTGCCCAACGTTCGCGTGTTCATCACGAACGTTACATTTTTTTCTTTAAAACTTTTTCCAAAATTAAGAAAAAAATAAAATTAATATAACATAAATTTTAGGGCATCTTATACTACGCAATAGGTGAGGTGTCCTATGGACTTGAACCTCACTTAGTGTTGATTGTATACACCTGAAGGAACTATAGTAGATTAGACCTTGAACTAGGTCCTTGACTCAACTTCTACTAATCACACACGTAGTATGGATCAATTGGATTTAAGCGGTCAACACATATTAAAGGCCTTGTGCTTAGTATCTTGATTTTTTATGAGAATTCTTTAAGGTTAGCCCAAACCTTTAGTCATAGCCTAATATGATGATTCTCATATAGGTAAATCCTCAAAGGGTATTTGTGACAAAACCCTATAGATAACCTACCTCGGATTCATTAAGAGTATGGCTCAACCTTACAACAATTTACTTTATCACTATATAAGAGCACTCATCATAGGGATGGGATGAAATTTTTTTTAAAATTTATGCTCTAACATGATCACTCAATCAGCTTCGTTTCTACCACATTGAACCTCCTTCATGGGATCTTCAATCACAGAGGTTAGGTATCCACTGCTGATGACCAAATAATGAGCTTAAGCCTTATCTCCCTCGATGAATCTAGGACTCCACTCCTAGATAACTCCTTGGTTAATTAATCTGTCAAATTTTTCTTAAACTTGACAAATTCCAAAGAGATAACATTATTATTATTATTTTTTACTAGACCTTAAATAAGAGAATTAAATAAATATGCATTTTGAATAGTAATGTGCTTGCTTCTAAAATGGACTATCATAGCCATAAAGAATAAGCCTTATTCAAACTATTAAAGAATAATAATTGCATAAAATGCAGATAATTAATCATCATCAATGTAATATTCAAAAGCATCATTTAGTAAAACATGCAAATATAACTGTAAGTACTGACAAATTAAACTAATAAATACTTTCTGCCATAACTAGTACAACATCATGTAAATATCCAAGAACATCATTGCTTAGTTATATGAAATTGTAGTCCAAGGATCACTTGAAGCATGAAATATGATAAGCAAGCATCGTTCCATGTCCTTTTCCTACATACTGGTTTTTCAGATGGTGCTGTTATATAGTCCTTATAATTTATGGTGTCCATAAATATGATTTGAAGCAAATCAAGCTAGATTGCGGATTAAAATTGTTAATAAAGCAAATCAAGCTCATCCTTGTCACATTTGATAGCATTAAACATGCATAGTTGATTGAAACATGCACAATTGATTGCTGAGCATCAGAAAACTATATTCTACCATGTTGTTGATATAAATGAAGTTGTATCATTAGCCTCTTGGAAAAATAACTTAAAATTTGGTTATATAAAATTTAAACAGCTTTTAGCAAAATTCAACATCGATAAGAGCATTGTGGAAAGAAAAAACTTCTCATCAATTCAAATGATAGCTATCATGCCGCATCGAAATAACCCAAGTCATTCAAAAAATAGAATTAACTGAACCATTTATTTTCAAATGCTTCTCCATAAAGAAATTGAACATCTTTAAAAGATTTAAATACAAGATTATAAACATGAATTATTAATTATTTTTTAAGAAAATCTACTTAAAACAGGATCATGATTTACAATGAAAAAACTAATAATTTCTAGAAAGAGAATTTTGATCCTTAGCTATTGGAAAATATTTTTGATCTTTGCAAAAAAATTTCCTAGAAATTGCTAGAAATATAATATAGAAATTTAAATATATAAATAAAATAAAAAATAAAAAAAGATATGAATCAAGCCAGGATCGAGGCGTCTTAGACTCTGCCCTAAGGATCATATTTTTGCCCCTTCGTGCAGGTTGTTGGCAATTTATCCTCAAGGTACAACGATCTGGCTCGATCCGATCCTCCTACCATGAGCATGATCGCGTGGAGGTACAACCCAATGAAACCTTCAAATGCCAAAAAAAGATCAATATGATAATAAAAATAATATAATAAAAGATAAATAATTCTATTCATTGATTCATACCTCAATCTAAATCCTCGAACCCATTTATAGGCTTAGCTCATAAAAGCTCCAACGACTCGGCCCATAATGGCCTTAAAGGCCTGATAGTCATTAGCCCAAATCACATTGAAAATGGCTTAAAAATTGAATTGTTTAAGCCATTTCTGAATGTTCACGAATGTTGGTGAGCAAACGCTCGCCCAACGTTCACGAACTCGCGAACGTCGCGAGCGTGAACGCTCACGAGCGTTACCTTTTTTTTTCTTTAAAACTTTTTCCAACCATATCTCCATTCTAACTAAATTGCAAGTAATTGCAAAGTCTATGAACTCTCTTTTTTGATAAGCTAATGTGATAATAGGAAACCTGAACATGATGAGATCCATATAGCTTTTACTCTGTTATTATGTCCTCTTCTGCACATAACTGATCCAAATTTTCCAACAATGTCTGCTATTGAATTCATAGAATTGTCAAAAGCTTTTGAGGAGTAATTTTAGGATCCTCGAGTTCTCAAGAATCCATGGATAAAGGTTTCATACGATGGGTAAATCATCAAATACATAGATGCATGCACTTGTTTGAAGTTACTAAACTACACTGCAGCTTCATATTGTGCTAGTATTGTCTCTTGTACAAAGATAGAGTTGATTTTGAGGTGGTGCTGATTCTTATCGCATTCTCATGTTTATTGTGTCTTTATCGAATGCTAATTATGATTTTTCCTTTATAAATGTTTTGCAAAGGCTTATCCTTGTCGAGGGTCTTGCAGGCGTACAGTGGTCAGTATCCCCAATGGACCCCCAGCTCTTGCAGTGAAAGAATTACATCAATTATTTATCTAGGACTTTTGAGTTATTGGTCCAAGGGATTATATCTATGGCTGAATTTTCTTTGCAGGATAATGGATTGGTTCCCATAGTTGAGCCAGAAATACTGCTGGATGGAGATCATGGAATTAAAAGGACCTTTGAGGTTGCACAGAAACTATGGGCTGAGGTCTTCTTCTACATGGCTGAGAACAATGTCATGTATGAGGGCATCCTTCTCAAGCCAAGCATGGTGACACCTGGTGCTGAATGCAAAGAGAGAGCCACACTAGAACGGGTGGCAGCATGCACCTTGAAGCTTCTCCACAGAAGAATTCCACCTGCTGTCCCTGGAATTATGGTACTCTCTCTTAATTAGAAGAATCACAATCTATGATGATTCTTATTTAAAGGTGATGACTAACAGCTACATAAATCAAATACTGATGTCTGTCAACCTTTTATGGGAACCAGTTCCGCTCTGGAGGTCAGTCTGAAGTGGAGGCAACACTGAACCAGAATGCCATGAACCAGAGCCCCAACCCATGACGTCTCCTTTTCTTAAGCCAGAGCTCTTCATAACACTTGTCTGAAAACATGGGGAGGAAGGCCAGAGAACGTGAAGGCTGCCCAAGATGTTCTCCTTGTCTGAGCCAAGGCCAACTCTCTTTCTCAGCTTGGCAAATACACAGGTGAGGGTGAGTCAGCAGAGGCTAAAGAGGGAATGCATGTGAAGAACTACAGCTATTAAGAACCTTATGATGGTAAGGCATTTCAATGTTATAGAATTTGTGAACACTGCTATATTTACAGTACAAGATGCTGAATGTAATACATTATTCTGAATTATTAAGTTTGTCTAAGAGTAGAGTGGCATTAGGTCAAACCCACATTAATGGGATAAGTCCTGCTTGTTATGGCTGTTGCTATTGGAGTTTTTTCCTGCAGGTGAAATGAAATTCTTAAAAACACACTTGTACTGATAACATCTTAGAATTTAGTTAGGGTTTGTTCAATTGGCTTGAAGTCTTTATTGTGATGAGATTTAATTAGAAGAGCAATCACCACTGTAAGTCTGTAACAATAAAAGTTGTGGCACTGAGCAATACATAAAGACCAGTAAATAGGAGAAAAGAGAAGACATGCCTTGAATTTATTGCAGAGATTACAAGAAAGCAATTTGCTATCCAAGCTTATCACTCGCTCCATGTTTACCTCTTTTTCATGGTTCTTTATTGGTGAAGTTAACCCCCCCTTCTCTGCTCTAAATAACTGATTTAACAACCAATATAGAAGACAACTTTGAGTCCCAAGCTCAATTGAGATAGATAGCCTCTACACAGTTGAATCCCAAATCTCTTCCTTATTTCCTTGATGGAGAAACCAAGTGCTTGAAGGAAATATCCATCATATCAGTGACCAAGTTCTCCATGATCACACACTCCGCCTTAGCTCTACAAGGCCTGCAATGGAACTTTGCAAGGCCCTTGCCGGCACAAAGAGCAAACTCCATCACCAAGTCATCTTAATATGCCAAATAAAGGCAACAAAGAGCAAACTCCATCACCAGAATTCATGTATCCGCTCCAGAAACCACTGAACTTTGCTCTAGAGAACTTTCGCTTCTCCTCGCTGGTCATGCATGTGCTGACCTCCTGCCAAGGCTATCAAGCTTTGATACTAGTTTTGGATTCCCAAATTTTAAGTTTCATTTCCAAATATTTAGTTCTAAACTATTTAATTTGCCACAATGTACATTAAGTTTAAAGCCCCTTCGATGTTCAAAACTGTGCTAGGTACATGAATATTTTAAAAAAAATTCAAATGCTGGTGTAATTATTAAGATAAGTAACTATATAAAGTTATTTTTTTACAATTTTTTTATGAAATTTAAAATAAAATTTATTTATTTTAAATAAAAATAAAAATAAATAAAATAATATGTTAAATTTTAACAAAATAATTGATTTAAAGCTATAGATTAGAAAAAGATGAGACATATTTTTTCAAAACATGAAGATTGTTATTAAAAAATTAAAATAAAATAAAACTCTCATAAATAGTACCCTTCTTGGCACATACTTAAACAATATTTTTAAAGTTATACATGATATAAAAATAAAGTTGGTAATTTTTTTGATCTCAACTATTTTAGCTTTATATATATATTATCAAACATTATATATTATTCAACTCTTGAATACTAATTATAAATATTATAATTTAATAATTATTTAAGTTTTATATGTGGTAAAAAAATTCACATGATTTTTCAATGCATGGAGATCGATGTTGATGAATTTGATGGGCACAGAGTCTTAATTCTTATTTTATTTATTAATAAAAAATAATTTATTTAAGTAATTACATTAAAAATTAAATGGATAAACCGTTTTTCCTTCTATTGGGTCAAGGGGCATGTTTGGGATTTCTAAAAAATTCTTCATCTATTCTTAGTGGAATACATGCTTATTTTATGTCATCCAAATACCATTTGGGATAATACTGCATTAATTGAACTGGATTAACATGGAACCACTACAAAAAAAGGATGGATGACAATGCTTTTTTCGAGTTTTCCATACCTACGCTTTTGTAAAGCGTCGGGAGATAATGAGTTTTAACGATGCTTTGTAGCATCGGGCGCCCGATTTCTGATGCCAATGTTTAAAAGCATCGGCATCGCAATTTTAAATCATGAGATGCTGATGCTTATTAGCGTCAGCATCATATTTTTTATGCTGATGCTTTTAAGCGTCGTCATCGTAATTTTAAATCATGGGATGCCGACGCTTATTAGCATCGGCATCATATTTTTTATGCCGACGCTTAAAAGTGTCGACATTGTAATTTTCTAATAAGATGCCAACGCTAAAAAGTGTTGGCATCATATTTTTTTTATAGGATGATGATGCTTTTTAGCGTCGGCATCATATTTTTATACCCAAGATGGTGGGATCGGACTTCCATTTTAATTTTCACGCAAGCGCCAAAAAAATTTCGAAAGATCGGAATAGAAATCAAATACACCCCCTCCCTCTCCTCGGCCCTGTTCCTCATCTATGGATGATTTCTCTCAGGCTTACCAGGCCTCCGGCGGTGACTACGATGATCGTCCGAGCGATCTCCGCCCCAATGGCGGCCACGCCGCCGGAGCGACCTCCAACCCTATGGCTCGCTCTCTCTCTCTCTCTCTCTCTCTCTCATTCTTGGGGTTAGGTTACGGCTGCTTGCTTGTAGCAATGGTGGGTAGAGGGAAGACGCTTTCGTCCAGTTCGAAGAAGGCCACGTCGAGGAGTAGCTAGGCCAGACTCCAGTTTCCCGTTGGCCGTATAGCCTGCTTCCTCAAGGCTGAAAAGTATGCGGAGCGCATCGGTGCGGGCGCTCCAGTGTACCTCGCTGCCGTCCTCGAGTACCTCGCCACCGAGGTTGGTTCTTCTCCTTTCCTTTTATCTTCTCCCCTCAAGTTTTTGAGCTGCTGGATTTCTTGAATATGGGTAATTCCTGTTAGGGTCCACGTTCTTTTGTTTGAAATATTGGCTTGGTTGTTGTTGCCGCCGAGATCCGTCCTCCGACTCGGGCGCAGTCGATCTCCAGGGGGGCGGACCTTCACACAAGTCCTCGCACGAGAGGCGTTGGGGGTGGCCCTCCGCAGAAGACCCTCCGACGCTCAAGTCAATGAGAGGAAATCGGTGATCAATCAGAAAACGGGGAGATGGATCCCTCTGGGGAGTCTCTCCGGGGGGCGGCCAATCGGAAGCTCTAGAGGGTGAGAGCACCGACGAGCAGCAGGAGAGTGGGGAGTGAGGGTGTGAGCGTGCGCGTACCTAAGGGAATCTATGAGCGTGATACTTATAGGCTATCGCCTAGATCTCGAGCATCTTCTGGAAGGTTCAAAGGTTGTTAGGATACGGAAGTGGATCGAATCAGGCCGTTGTGGGGCTGTTGGGATCTGTATCTTGTCCGTTAAGGGATCGACGGCTGGGAGAGTCCTTGATGGCTTGAGATCTGGTAGATGTGTAGGTCTCAGGTAGCCTTGATAGGTTCCAGACCACTTCTCAGCATGATTCCTTGCCTAGGGTGCCGTTACAGTAGGCTGAGGCTCTCCCGCGTTAGGTTCCGCGGAGGTGGGTATTGGATCGTGGGTCGTTCAGTGAAGCCGGACCATGGAGGCTCGGGGGAAACGAACTACAGAAAGCTCAGGAGAGCCGAGCTACGGGAGCCCGAGGAGGCCGAGCTATGAAAGCTCGGGAAGGCCGAGCTATGGAAGCCCGGGAAGGCCGAGCTACGAAAGCCGGGAAGGCCGAGCTACGGGAGCCCGGGGAGGCCGAGCTATGAAAGCCCGGGAAGGCCGAGCTACGGAGCCCGGGAAGGCCGAGCTACGAAAGCCCGGAAGGCCGAGCTACGGGAGCCCGGGGAGGCCGAGCTATGAAAGCCCGGAAGGCCGAGCTACGGGAGCCCAAGGAGGCCGAGCTACGAAAGCCCGGGAAGGCCGAGCTATGAAAGCCCGGGAAGGCCGAGCTACGGGAGCCCGGGGAGGCCGAGCTATGAAAGCCCGGGAAGGCCGAGCTACGGGAGCCCGGGGAGGCCAAGGGGAGGAGGTTGGTCTTAGCCTCCTCATACAGATATTGATGCAATGATGATTTTACCCCCTAACACATGCCCTCCACTCCCTAGTTCGAAGCGTAGGTTTGGGCATAGGGAGTATAAGTCCAGGTGGCACGCTTCGGATGGGACAGTTTGGTTTAGACAGCCCTTGCAATGATGCCCTAATTAATGCGACAGGGTCATCGTGCCTTCGGGGTAAGGCTCCCCTACGAGTGACGGTTGGGAATACGCCATGTCGCGAATCCCGATCGATCCGGCGTTTGTTGAGGCGGTTCCGGATGCCTCGGGCGGGACACCCCGTCTTCTCAAGGTGGCTTCCTTAGCGGGGAAGCAAAACGATAGCCGCACTATATATATGCATGTTTGCAGCATCCTTTCGTTTTGTTTTTGAAGAGTTTCGTTTTGCCCTTCGCGACACCTGTCATTTTGCCTGGAGTTTTTCTCAGTTAAGATGATGATGAGTCCCGACGACGTGGTTTTAGAGATCGTCGCTAAGGATTTGGGAAGGATTCATCAGTGGTATGGCATGCCCTCAGATGTCATTCTGCGGGTGCCGGAGTCTGAAGATAGGGTCTCGCGAGATCTGGAGTCTGGGGTCTTCATTTATGAAGACAGCTTGAAAGCAGGCTTCCGCTTTCCTCTCCATCCCTTGGTGAAGGAAATCATGACTCATTATAATATCTGCCCGGCGATGGTGGCCCCAAACAGTTGGCGAAGCATCATCGATTTATTTCAATGTGCCACCAAATTCAAATTGTCGCCACTCTTCCCCTTTTCCTGCTGCTACCATCTGATACCTGGGAGGAAATCAGAGTGGCCCTACATTGGACCCCGAAGGTCCTTCAACATTATTGTGGATAAGCCGTCCTCTATAAAGGGATGGAAGAGCCGGTTTGTTATCGCAGAGGGGAACATTGGTTCCGACTTCCCTCGGAAATGGGGGAACTTTGTTAGGGATGCGGAAACACATCCAATTTTGTCAGCGCAGGAGGAGAGGGATTTGGACGTCCTTCGCAATGGCCAAGTGTTTTCGGCCAATGACCTATTATCGGAGGGAGCCCTCTTCGCAGCCGGGCTCAGCCCCCTGGACCCGCAAGGTGAGTCCTCCCTTTTACCTTTTTCGCTGTGTGTTTTCTCGATGAATGTGTTTGGATCTGATCGCATATGTTCCATTTTTTCAGCCAAGAGGTCGGCATTGTCGATCCTCGCCAAGAGGAAGAGAGGAAAGCGCCCAGGGAGAGCAGCGGCGCGGATAGTGGTAGGCCTGAGAAAAGGGCTCATACCTCCGCAAGAAGCCCGCCGGACGTTGGAGCGGTCACGACAGGAGCGCCGGGGCGAAGGAGGATCCAGGGAGAACAACTATGATCCCCTGCCCTCCCGTGTTGGAGATATCGGATAGTTCAGACGAGGCTCCGTTGGTTCATCTGACCGCGTCCCCTATGAAAGAGGAACCGGCGATGGATTTGGCAGAAGCGGACGTTTCTGGGGGGCCTTCCGTCTCCGCGGGACCACTACTGGCTCCAGTAGGAGAGGGAGAGGGGACAGCCGCAGCCGATGAGGTTCAGGAGAGCTCTCTCTTGGTCTCTTTGCGGGGGAGTCCGGTGGTAGTGAAGCCGGGTCGCTCGCGGTAGTTCAAGAAGCGGGCCAGATAGAGGCTTCGGCGGAGCCTGCAGGGGAGGCGCAAGTGACAGCGATGGAAGGAGGCGCGATGGAAGTGGGATCTCAGCGGGAAAAGGGTCCCGCGATGGAGACTCCTTCGAGAAGGGCCTTGGGGAGGCTGGTGCTTGGGTTGGCCGAGTTATCTGAGGAGACTCAAGCCAAAATTTTGATGGAAGAAGCTGGGAAGCTGAAGGCTTCTCCATTGGAGGTCGCTCATGTTGGTTCCCTGGGTGGAAATGACCAGCCCGGTAGTTCGAACGCGGTGTTGAGGAGGCATTTTCTGCCTTAATGAGGTCGGCCTTATATCCGGGTGCAGATCCTTCGGCGGACAAGTTTGAAGATTTGGAGTTGGTTGATGCTGCGTTCGGGCAGCAAGGCATGGCTGAAAGTGTCCATCTCCTTCCCGATATCGACAATACGACCCTGATGAGGATGACACGGGCCTATGCCTCGCGGGTGAGTTGCCATTCCTGTAGTGGATACATTCTGGCTGACTTAACTCTTATTCATTCACTTTTTACCCTGCAGAGTGTTTTGCTTTCTCGGGCGATATGCTGGCGTCTGAGTTTGGCGACGGGGGCCAGCATTCAGGCCAGGAGAGACAATGCCGAGCTCCAATCGCGACTGAAGGTGTCTGAGAAGTTTGAGGAACTTATGGCCTTAGTAATAGAGGTTTGGAGGGGATGAAGGCGGCACACCAGGTCGCCCTGGCTGAAGTGTCCAAGCAAAAGCGTAAAGTGGAGGAGTTGCAGGAACTCCTGGCGAAGAATGAAGACGCATGCTTGGAGCTGGCTAGAGTTGAGTCGAAACATTCCGCGGAGGTGGCGGCGATGCGGCGGGAATATAGTGAAAGTTTGGGTCGGCTGGGAAGGGAAGCTACCGACGAGAGAAAATGCCTGGCCAGAATGCTCGGCGAAGTGGAGGAGAGACTGAAACGGCGTGATAGTGAAATCGCCGACTTAAGGGAGGGCGCTAAATGGCACCAAGGGATGATAGCTCGGGTGAGCAACGAGCTATCCCAAGCCCGAGGTGAGGTCGAAGCCAAACAATTAAGGATTAATGTTCTCCAGGAGAGGGTCGAGCTGGTCGGAGCTGACAGAACAAGGGCCAGGGGTGAGGCCGAGGAGCTGGCAAAAAGGTTGGCCAGATGAGAGGAGGAGGTATAGTCTCATTTCCCCCCCCCCCCCCCCCCCTTTTTAGTCTCTTTAGCTGGTGTCTTGTGATGCCGATTGATTTTGGTTTTGCAGATAGCAGAGTTAGGGTTGGAGAATCGGGCTCTCCAGGGCGAGCTTGCGTCTAGCCATAATAAGAGCTCAGAACTCGAGATGCGGGCCGACGAGATCGAGGAGCAAAACGTTATTTTGCGGGCTCAAGTTGCAGAGGCTGAGAAGCAGGTTCTGATACAAAAGTGCAGCTCGCCATACTCAAGGGAGAACGGGACGCGATCGGCGTTGACTCCTTTCAACTTGGAATGGAAGAGTGCAAAGACAAGATATCCAGTGAGCACCCAGAATGGGATCTCTCTTTTCTGGATACTGAAGCTCCCGATGACGGTGAGTCCGAAGGAGAAGAGGAGGATGAATATGTCGACGTCTCCGATACCGATCCTGGTGCCGCCCCGGGTCCCAGCGAAGCCGCAGCTTCTGAGGAACAATCGCAAACTGCCGCTGAAGGGGCAAATGTATTAGAAAAAGGTGAATCTAGTCACACCTCTGCAGATGTAATCGAGGGCTCCTCCAAAACTGACGTGGTTCCCGGCCCTTAGGAGCCACCCCTGTATTTTGCTTTTTAAAAGTCTGACTGATGTCTCTTAATGAATGAACGCTCTATTTTTATTTAAGTGTTTTTCCTTGTATGGCCCTGTTGCCACCCAGTCTTGCCTCAATCGCGAGTGACTTATGGCTCATTGATGTTCTTTGGTCATCTTTGTCCCGGGACTGAGGAAATGCATTGGCTTGGCCCCAGGCGGGGCGATAGCCTTGACTGGCGAACCGATAGATGATCTGGTCTGGTTTGAGTCTTAATTAAAACTCGAGACATGAAACCAGCCAGTTAAGATCGATGGATAGGGTAGGTCAGCTTGGACCGACTGACAAAATAGATCGGCTAGGGCTGACGAGCGAAGTAGGTCGGCTAGGGCCGACGAGCAAAATAGGTCGGCTAGGGCCGTCAAACAAAGTAGGTCGCTAGGGCCGACGAGCGAAGTAGGTCGGCTAGGGCCTAGCCGACGAGCGAAGTAGGTCGGCTAGGGCCGTCGAGCGAAGTAGGTCGGCTAGGGCCGACTAGCGAAGTAGGTCGGCTAGGGCCGACGAGCGAAGTAGGTCGGCTAGGGCCGACGAGCGAAGTAGGTCGTCTAGGGCCGACGAGCGAAGTAGGTCGGCTAGGGCCGACGAGCGAAGTAGGTCTGCTAGGGCCGACGTATGAGGGTGGTTGCCGAAGTATTTTTGCTTCCTTCGGTCGCTTCATTTTTCGCTGAATGAAGGAATAGTTTTCGTAGCCTTCGTTCTCATTTCGTTTTGAGACGCCCGATTTTGTCGCACGAATTCCTCGAGCGACTAACTTCGCTGGGAAGCAATCGACGGACAGTTGGTTTTCATGCTTTTTGCTATCCTGCCAGCGCCCTACCGTTCTGCAGGTAAATCGGTTTTTATTTCACCGAAATTGATGATACGCACTGTGGGGAACATAAAGCTGTTCTGGTGCCTTCCAGAAAGTGTTCCTTTCCCATGTGGGTCGTTTTGGCGTACGGCGCACGCAGCCGTTTACCATTGGGGGACATTGTTTTTGTAGGACGATCCCCTAATCCTACCAGTTTTCGTAATGCTGGTGGACGGTTCTCTGCATTTAATGATAGTGATTCGGGATTAAGAGAAAATCTTGCATGCGTCATGGTTCAGACGGTGAGCTCGGCATGCACTAGGGCGCCGCTTTCATCCTGGGAGGCCACATGGAGGTGTGGCCCGGGTGTTTGAATCTTGGGGCTTACAGCCTTGGTAATTATTCCCAGTCCATTTTTGGCATATAAAAAGGGAAAGTGGGGTAGTGTTAAGTCATCCCCAAAAGTTTCTTTTCCACTAGAGCTTTCATCATGCTCGTTTCTCTGCTGCTGCGAGTGGGAGGACTGAACTTTTCTCTTGCAAGCTCTTTGCCTCCGGATTGTTGGGGCGATAAAAGAGCTGCCGAAGGATGGCTCGCCCTTAGGGGATGAGTCCCGGAGATCATATGGAGAGTGCACACATACTCTTTCCGTGTGACCTTTGTGGTTCCCCTTTGGGGACGCATGGTAGGGAGTGCATGCGGGCTCCCCATGGCTCGCTTGAACTTCTCCTCCTCCCTTGATTTGGATCCCTGGGCTTGTCCTCCTGGGGAATCTTTTGCCACATGGGGAGGAGGTGAAAGTGTGCCGCCCGCGATGCCTTGTCCTTGAGCCATGGCAAGGTAGGGCGGCGCACATTCGGTTTGGGAGAGCGCTCCGCCGCCAGGGTCCGCTGGCTTCCTACCTGCTCGTCGGGGGGTCCCTCGATGGGGTGGTCTGGGATGGCCACCCTGATATCTCGGTTGGGTCACCGAGATATCATTATTGACTAAAGCTGATCGCAACTATTGGTCCATGTCGCCCGGCCATTATCTGCTCGAGCTGACTGGATGCGGCTTATCTGGTTCGATAGTCTGGACGCCGGAGCATCACAGTTGCCCAGATCTGCTTTGGAGCAGTTGCCCGAGCTTTGTATTTATCTTTATTTTATGCATCTCAATACTCTTGTAACACCTTTCAGGCATTTGTAACCAGTTTTGATGGCAATAAAGAGAGTTCTATTCTGTTTCTCAATCTCTATTTCTTCTGTGCCAAGCTTATTGTCGTTGGTAGTGGGGTACAAAGGCGTCCGCTCGTTCTCAGGGAGGATCCCGCGCTATCCGAACTAGCCGAGGTTCGCGAGCGGTGGTCGGGAGATTGTTCGACGGAACACGCTCCTTATCTTGCTTAGAAGCTTGGTGATTTATGTCTCGTTCGAATATTCGCGGCTCGGCCTTGTCGAGGTTCGGAGAATTCGTAGCTCGACCCAGCCGAGGTTCAAAGATTTCATAGCTCGGCCCAGCCGAGGTTTGGAGATTTCATAGCTCGGCCCAGCCGAGGTTCGGAGATTTCATAGCTTGGTCCAGCCGAGTTTCGGAGAAATTTTACCTGGCCCTGCCAAGGTTCGGAGAGTTGGTAGCTCGGCGCAGCCGAGGTTCGGAGAACTTTTTACTTGGCCCTGCCAAGGTTCGGAGAATTTGTAACTCGGCCCAGCCGAGGTTCGGAGAGCTTTCTACTTGGCACTACCAAGGTTCGGAGAATTTGTAACTCGGCTCAGCCGAGGTTCGGAAATTTGGGTCTTGGAGAAATGACTTAGTTGCCACTATGAGCCATAGTGTTAGGTCTCGCGGTGCTTGGTGAGGGGTGTCAGGATGGGCGGTACATGGTCACGCTCTTTATTTATGATGCTATCCCTCCCGAGGGGACGAGTCACCGCCAGGTGCCGGATTTCTTTCTTTTTTGCTCTTCCCGAGAAGGAGGCCAGCCTTAAAAGAGCTTGGGAAAGTGTTGGGAGCATTTATTATGGGGGGCCAGCAGATCGGAAAATATCATGTTCAGGGGGGTTCCCGAATAATCCGTACGTGCTTACCAATCTCTCTCGGGATGGGGCACGACCCTTCGGATTCCGCAGGCAATAAAGCGATGACACGTGACGAGTTCTCGTAGGTCGGTTGCTGCGGTGCGTCCGATCGAGATACCCGCCTGGCAAGTATAAATATGACCGAGGGATGTTGGCCTTAGCTATCCCTCATTTTAGGTCTTGAAATAGCATTAGATCATGGCTTCTCAAGGGCGATCCTCCGAAGAGTTACGTGCATCACTCGATGGTCTGTTACACCCGCAGAGGGGGTGTACCACAATCACTATTGGCGGGTTGGGTCTGGCGTCGACCCTTGCGAGCCAACAGCAGCTCGTAAGGGTCGTCGAGGAGTACGTGGATGTCTCTACTCGGGAGACGGAGGCCCTGCGCCGGGTGGTGGACCGGCAGAAGGAGGAGATTGCGTCGCTCCGCCAGCAGGTCGCTGACCTCACCGAGCGGCTGGAGGACCTACTGGCGTCCGGGAGCGACACCAAATCTTAGATGGGGCCTCCTTTGCTTCTTGTTTTTGCTTTTTCTGTTTCTTTTTGTACTCCCTTTCCTCCATCAATGAAAGTGGTTTGTTTGGATAATTTTCTTGTCTCAAGAGTTTTTAGCTTTAAAAATGCCATTCGCATAATAGTAGGGGAGTCGGTGTGGCTCCACTGGTTCACGCGCCGAGTCATGGCTCGGTTTGGGATAGGCGTTTGTTCGGCAAGTTATAGGGATGTTGCCAACAAGCTTTAGTAACGAAGAGGGGGACCTTCCCGGCTTTTGCTTGGGGTCCGCGGTCGGTTTTATGGGGCTTTATTAGACCCTTTAGGGGTTTGCCGGAGGCACATCCTTTGTGCGTGCTGATAGTTTTTCGCGTAGCGTGCCTTTTTCAGATCGACCGAGGTTTTGGGGACTACTTAAGAGTCCTTCAGTTTTAACCAGGGGCCGCACACTTTGACTTTCCGCTGGGATTTTAGCTCGAAGAATCTTGGCCCTGCCAAGGTTCGGAGAACTTATTGCTCGGCCCAGCCGAGGTTCGGAGAATTTTTTTACTTGGCCCTGCCAAGGTTCGGAGAATTTTTTACTTGGCCCTGCCAAGGTTCAGAGAATTTTTTACTTGGCCCTGCCAAGGTTCGGAGATTTGTTGCTCGGCCCAGCCGAGGTTCGAAGAATATTTTACTTGGCCCTGCCAAGGTTCGGAGATTTGTTGCTCGGCCCAGCCGAGGTTCGGAGAATATTTTACTTGGCCCTGCCAATGTTCGGAGATTTGTTGCTCGGCCCAGCCGAGGTTCGAAGAATATTTTACTTGGCCCTGCCAAGGTTCGGAGATTTGTTGCTCGGCCCAGCCGAGGTTCGGAGAATATTTTACTTGGCCCTGCCAAGGTTCGAGATTTGTTGCTCGGCCCAGCCGAGGTTCGGAGAATATTTTACTTGGCCCTGCCAAGGTTCGGAGATTTGTTGCTCGGCCTAGCCGAGGTTCGGAGAATATTTTACTTGGCCCTGCCAAGGTTCGAGAATTTGTTGCTTGGCCCAGCCGAGGTTCGGAGAATATTTTACTTGGCCCTGCCAAGGTTCGGAGAATTCCTGTCCAGCAAGTAACTCGGTTGCCGAGGATTGGTAAGCAGCATCTATTTCCTTTTACAATTTATGGCAATATGGTGCATAATCGATTCACACAAGTTGCGGAAGAATAATAGGATATGGCGAAGCATAAAGGACATACCCTATTGATAGTATTTGCGGAGGTTGTCCGAGTTCCACGTTCGGGGGACGGATTTCCCATCGAGATCCTGCAGCTTGTAGGTTCCCGGCCCAATGATCTCCGTGATTTGGTACGGGCCTCCCAGTTCGGCGCCAGCTTTCCTTGCTCCAGCGGTTTGGATACAGAAGCTTTTCGGAGGACGAGGTCGCCGGGTAGGAAGGTTTTCCCCTTGACCCTGGAGGCATGGTACCGAGCCACCCTCTGTTGATAGCAGCCGTCCTGATTCGGGCCTTCTCTCTGACTTCCTCTACCAAGTCGAGGTTGGTGCGGAGTTGCTCGTTGCTGGCTTCCTCTGAATAACTCTCCACCCGCAAAGATGGGAGGCCTATTTCCACAGGGATGACGGCCTCCGTGCCAAAAGCCATTCGAAATGGAGTCTCGCCCGTCGGAATTCTCGGGTGGTGCGATAGGCCCATAGACATGGTGTAGCTCATCCGCCCACCTGCCTTGGGCTCTGGAGAGGCGAGCTTTGATTCCTTGGAGGAGAGTCCTGTTGGTCACTTCGGCCGCTCCGTTGGCTTGTGGGTGCCCGACCGAAGTAAGGTGGTGACGGATTCCGTGTTCCTCGCAGAATTGGCGGAACTTGGAGTTGTCGAACTGCTTACCGTTATCGGTGATTATGGTGTGGGGGAGGCCGAACCGGCAGACGATGGACCTCCATACAAAGTCTCTGGCCCGTGCTTCGGTGATTTGCGCAACTGCTTCCGCTTCAACCCACTTGGTGAAGTAGTCAATGGCGACAAATAAGAATTTCCGCTGTCCCGTCGCCAGCGGGAATGGGCCGAGGATGTCCATCCCCCACTTGGCAAAGGGCCAGGCGGAGGATATAGAAACTAGCTCGGCGGAAGGGAGCCTCTGGATGCTTGAATGTCTCTGGCAGGCGTCACAGGCTCGGACTAGGTCGTCCGCGTCTTTCTGCATGGTCGGCCAGTAATAGCCTTGCCGCAGCACCTTGTGGCATAGGGACCGGCTTCCCAGATGGTTGCCGCAAATCCCTTCATGTACCTCTCGTAGAGCATAGTCGCCTCGGGTGGGCGGAGGCATCTGAGCAGCGGCATAGAAAAAGACCGCTTGTAAAGTTGGCTGTCAATCAATACATAGTGGGTCGCCTGCAGCTTCATTTCCTGGCCTCTCTTCGGTCGGATGGGAGCGACCCTTCTTTGAGATAGTTGAGGATAGGGTCGAACCAGGATGGTTCGGCCTCGATTTGCATCACCCGATCGGCTTCCCGATACTCGGCTTTTCCAGAGTCTCCAGATGGAATTTTTGTTCAGCATCCATCGTCTCCGCGGTTGCCAATCGGGAGAGTAGGTCGGCACGGGCGTTTTCCGATCTAGGAATTTGAATAATTTCAAACTCGGCAAATGGGGAAGTAGGCCGCGCACCTCTTGGAGATATCGGATCATGTTCGGTTCTCGGGCTTCAAACTCTCCCCGCACATGGCCGGCCACCAGCTGAGAGTCGGTGAAGGCGTTAAGCTTTTCCACCTTCAGGTTGCGGGCGATCCGGAGACCAGCTAACAGGGCCTCGTACTCGGCTTCGTTGTTGGAAGCCGGGAAGGAGAATCGGACGCCATATTCGAAGATCATTCCCTCTGGGCTGGTGAGGACTAGACCCGCACCGGAGTGATGGGCATTGGACGACCCATCGACGTGAAGGAGCCACCGAGCTTCAGGCTTTGGTCCTTCGGGATTTTCTGGGGTAGAGCCGTCTTCTGGGATGGTACACTCGAGGAGGAAATCGGCCAGCACTTGGGCTTTGATGGCCGGGCGAGGTTGAAAATGTATGTCATGCTCGCTTAGTTCGACGGCCCATTTGGTCATTCTCCCCGATGTTTCTGGACGGTGGACCACCGCCTTGATGGGTTGATCGGTGAGGACCGTCACTGAATGTGCTTGAAAATAAGGCCGTAGCTTCCGGACTGAGGTGATCAAAGCCAGCACCATTTTCTCAATCCTGGTGTACCTCGTCTCCGCATCGCGGAGCAGCCTACACATAGTAGATCGGCCTCTGGATTTTGCTTTCTTCTTTGACTAGCACCGAGCAAACTGCGCCCTCTGAAACGGCCAGGTACAAATAGAGTCTCCCCGGGATCGGACTGCTGAGAAGTGGAGGCGAGCCGAGGTACTTCTTGAGATCTTGAAATGATTTCTGGCACTCAGGAGTCCACTGGAAATTTTTGGCCGATCGGAGAGTTTTGAAGAAGGGGAGGCATCTCTCGGCTGACCGAGCCACGAAGCGGTTAAGGGCCGCTATCCTCCCGGTTAAGCGCTGGACCTCCTTAATAGACGCTGGGGGCGCCATTTGTTGGAGAGCTTGAATCTTCTGAGGGTTAGCCTCGATACCCGCTGGGAGACCATGAAGCCGAGGAATTTCCCGGAATTGACGCCGAAGGCACACTTGGTTGGGTTGAGCTTCATTCCATATTTGCGCAGCGTGGCAAAGCTCTCCGCGAGGTCCTCAACATGCCGCAGCGCTTCCTTGCTTTTGACCAGCATATCATCCACGTACACCTCCATGTTCCGGCCGATTTGCTCCTTGAACACCTTGTTGACCAGCCGCTGGTAGGTCGCTCCTGCATTTTTAAGACCGAAAGGCATAACTCGGTAACAGTAGGTACCTCGGTCGGTTA